>JALGBA010000760.1:667500-829104 GCA_023970755.1 Azemiops feae
TTTTGTCTGAGCATTGCCATAAAGAAATTTCTTTCTATACCTCTCTTATTTTACAATGCTGATCACCAGTTTTGTGTGATTTTCTTTGATAAATTTTAGCGATCAGACTGGATGAACAATGAATTAGATATGCAATTCTTTTACATTTATAGAAAACAAACACCAATTATTAATGGTGATTCCTATTAATAGCTCAATGCTGCCTTCCTCACTGACATATAATCCAAGAAACAAAGTTTCTGTTATAGTTAACAGAATTATTGTGTTTTCTTTTTTATCAGATTGAAAAAGCAATATACTGGCTTAAATGTTTTTCTTAAACCCAATAGAGAAAGTAGGGTATGGTTTCTAGACGTATACAGATTGGCCCTGATCCATTTTGAATAATGAATCCAATTCAGATCATTGATCTTACGTAATTTAACAATTTGATTTCATTGATAAAGTTGAGTTGTTTTTGATTTGAACCTTCAGTTTAAAGCATTAGTCTGCTCAGCTTGATTTTCTAAAAACAATTTATAAAAGCTTTCTTTTTACAAAGCCTTTGTAAAACTCGCAGATCAATTTGTAGGCAATTGATTTGATTATTCAGTTTGATTTTCCAGCTCAATATTTTGATTTAACTAAAAATTTAGTAAAATTAACTTCAAAATAAATCTCTAAATTGAAACTCTCAAAAGCCCTTATATGCTATTATGCATGCTTCTGATATATCAAATTGTTCCTTAACAGAATGTAACATTTTCAGAATAATTCAACTGTTATTATAAAATATTCATTGTCTAAAATATATTGAACATTGCAGCTGTTGTCAAACACTGTCCAGATAATACAGATAGTGAAATATTTGAGCATGTTGGCAGATTTATTTACTTCTAGAGCAATAAAAGACACATTTATATGCATACAAGCATGAACAAGAATAGCTGCTTCTGGTATCAATATCTTTTTTTATTAGACAGTCTAATCAGAAGTAATCATTTCTAATTTTATTTGAATAAAGTGAGGAGAGTTTAAGTGTATGGCTAATTCCATTGAAATCAACATGATTTTAACTTAGACAAGATTCCATTCAAATTTGTTTGCATTCTGACAGATTCAGTTTAAAAAGAATATAAGAACTCTTCCTCCACTAGTAGAAATCACAGAAAGAAGTATAGTTTGGTACTGCATTTTTTTTTAAAAAATGAAATTCATAGATTAATTTACAGATGAAAATGGGACAGGATATTCAAAATAACATGTTACTTAGCTGACAAATTTTGCAAGATGACCATAAATCTACCTTAATAAAAAACGATGCAAATGTGAAAAAGGCATCTTATTGTTATGCTTGCAGTCTAGTTGACAAGCAGTTGATATCTGATTTGAATTCATAATACTATATTTAAATTACCCTGCCACCTGTCAATAGGAAATAGAATGAGCTTTATTTCCTCAAAGTTCCACAGGGAATGTTCAATTTCTCTCTCTCTCTCTCTCTCTCTCTCTCTCTCTCTCTCTCTCTCTCTCTCTCTCTCCTCCCTCCCTCCCTCTCCTTCTCTCTCTCTCAGAGGGAAAAAAATTGTTAGTGCAATGGATTGTTTGTGCCATTTCCCATTTTTGTAACAATCTGTCATGGGAAAGTATTTGAATTTTAATCTAATATGTTTCTCTGAGATATCACAGAAGATGCTTCCTCTAATCTGCTTGGCACTGTGATCAGCTGTCCATCTTCGGTATGTTCAAACTAATCACAATGGTTGACTGTGGAGCTGAATGGTTTTGCTGAACTCTTAGAAAAGGCCAAGTAATATCATGCATAGATTTAAATGAGCAGAATACAGAGTGTAAGAAGAAAACAAAGGGGGGGGGGTGTCTTAAGAATATCTCATCTCTTTTACAAAGATTGCCAAAACAGATGAAATGGTAATAAGAATGGACATCAGTGTTGATTTCACTTAATGGTCATATTCATTGGATTACAATTCTCAACTGTTCTCTCTCTCCCCCTCTCCCTCTCTGTGTGTCTGTATGCATGTTTTGGATGAGGCATTACCACTGAGCTAATATTCCCACATTTATGTGAGCACTATTTGTATTATGAATATTGCTTCTGGAAAAAGAGAGAAAAGTTATATCTCTGAGGAATGATGGGCACCTTTTCTGCCCAGTTTATACTGACAATATTGTTTTAAGCATTATTTCTGTGTCTTTTATATTGTGTTTGTACTGTAGTTTATCATTGGTTGTACATTGTATTTAGATATTTAGACATTCCAGAAAAGATGTATCACTTTATTTAACATTCCAATACATAAAAAATGGAGAGCAAATTCCAACTAAATAGGGATAGCATGTAAGTTTGATGCAACTATTTTTAGAAGCTACTTTCCCCCTTAATCTGGAGCTATCCCTGAAGGGAAGTTAATATAACATTATATTAGCCAAGTGAAGCTTTTGGTTTAGCTCAACCACTTGGCATTCATTGTTCTTTGTCAAATGGATTGCAGTTTAATAATTCTGCCTGACAGGACAATCATGGATTGAATTGGGAACACATCTGTGACAATCTGAGTCTTGGGACAACTTTATTTTCTTTAGGTTCTCTTTACTGGGAAGCCCAGGAAAATGTAAGGGCTCCGTTAATGGAGACTGTCAGTTAAGGACAAGTGACTCACAACTAAACTGTCTTGCAACCCTTTTCTGAACCTAACTCAAATTACTTTCAACGTGGTTTGTGATTTAGATTTCTGGAAGCTTGCTTTCTTCCATATGAATTTTGGCCTTCCCACTTACAGTGACTTTTCACAGAAGCCTTTTGCATCTTCCAATAACCCCAAGCAAAGTCTATTGGGAAATAAGAAAGAACTATCATAGGGCTGTTGTCTGATTCTCTGGCTCCAAAATTCTCCCCCAGGGAGCATATGTCATTGTGAATGGTTCTCCTCTCCATTTAGATACAACATCAGTGTTTTAAGCTGTCTTAACTAAATTGAACATGAGAGTTGTTTTTATTCTTTCCTTTCTTCCATTTGTTTCAGATATCAGTGGCTCCCACAATCTTCTTCTTTTTTTTCCCCCTAAATATATTTTATTAGATTTTTATAGGGGTAAAAGGGTTACATCAGAGTGCTTAGGAACCACCGTGGAGGTGGGTATATTGAACATCCAAAAAAAAAGAAAAACAATCACAAATATATAGCCCAAATCAATTCATTTAAAATTCCCTCTCTAATTCCCTCATTTAGTCTTGCATATACAAATTAATACATTTCTATATAAGCTTCAAACAATCCTATCAAATATCACTCACATTTCAATTCTAAAGATCCAGGTCCTGTTTTTAAGCTTTACTAACTTACAATTACCATATTCCAATTGGCCTTAGATAGACATATTATTAACACTTCGGGTGTCCTTTTTTTTTTACATAGTAATTATATCTGGTATATTATTCCCGCAATAATATTCTTATATTTTCTTCATTAATACCATTTCTTCTCTTGTCACCCATCCCTCTTATTCTCCTTCTATTTCAAAATAATTATCTTAAAGTAAAAATATCAAACCAACAAATAGATTTCTATCTAATTTAAGTATATATTCTATCAATTCATCTATATCTATGAAAATCTTTTTAAACCAGTAAATAAAGTTTACCTCTCCAGTAATTATCATGTCTAAAACAAAGTATTGTTACAAAGGGTATCCTCTTAGAAATTTCACGTGCTCCATTAGTTATTAACTCAGTCAAAAAATCAAAGCCTTTTTAAACCCATTAAATAAAACTTTAAAATACATTTTTAAATCTAACTCTAGGTTTCTTTCTGTGCCATAACGGTTTCCATAATAAAATTCCTGCATCATCAAACCACAATATTAAAAGGTCCATATTCTTTAACGCTTCAAATTGGTCAAAGTTCTCTTTCCTTTCTTCTAGTAGCCTTTGGATGGTAAAAGCCGTTTTATTCCATGTTATATTTGCCAGTTGTTTATCCACCTTTTCACAATTTTCAATAACTTGTATCTGAGTGTCAGTCTCTGTTGATGTTAATGCTTCAGACATCTCCGTTAAAGTTATTCTTTGATCGTCAGGCTTCTCCATAGATTGCGTTTGGAGTTGTATAAAGTTAATTTGTTCTTTGGTTTCCACAGTTTCTCTCAGTGTAGTTTCATAGTTGAGTTGTTGACGTGGTTCCTCTTTAGGTTGTACATATTGTTCACTAATCTCTTTGGCGCCAATCTGCTTCTTCTGCGCTGTCTTTCGGTCTATAATTTGATCTGTCAAAGTTTGAAAGTAAGAGTTCATATCCTCTGTGGCTTCCAGAATTTTTTCCAATATGAGCTCATAGTCCAGCTGTGTGTTAGGTTCCATATCAGTAGTAGAAAGATTTTTTAATCTTTTAGAGAAGGCTCTATTTCGTAGAAATCAAACAAATGTTCACCACCAATTTTCAATAGACCAGATCACCACACAGCTGTTTCAGTTATCTTATGCTTATCATCTTTTGAAGGTCATAGCCATTCCCAGCCATAGAAAAATATACAGTTGCAGTACCACTTTTCGTCACAAGATGTCCTCAGCAGACCATAAAATCTTTTTTTTTCTTTCCAAATTAATAGATTTTTTATTTTTCATGTTGAAAAAGATGAAGAAAGGCCTCTCCAAAGTAATAGATGCGTAGTTATAACAATAATAATCAAGAATAAAATGTTTTCAGGTCCCCTCAGTATTCCAAAATTTAAGTAGTCCATAAAAATTAACTGTTTTTTTTTTTTTTCCAAAGCTGTTTTTCCCGAATGCCCAAATGCTGCTCCCTCACAGCAGGGAAGTAATTCAAGCACAAAAGCTTTTGACAGGAGAGTAATTAGGGAAAAAAGGGGTAGGAAAGGTCTCACCCGGATTCTCCACGGGGGTTCTTTACGCTTAGTTGTTCTTCTGGCTTTCAGCAGGTGCGGCGAAGTGATCGTCCATTTTGCTGGCCGATGTTTCCTCCGACGGCCCTAAGGAGATAGCTCGAACTAAGGAGAGCTGCCGCTCTTCCCCAGTCAAGCAGGGGCCTCCTCAAGTGGTGGTCGCCTCTACAGGGCGACTTTCGACCCGGTTAAGGGTCTACCGGCGAAGGGAAAGCAGCCGGTGGGAGAGACGGCTCTCTCCGTGCGACTGCGTGTGCCGCGATCCGGAACCGGAAGCCGCTCCCACAATCTTCTTAAAGATTGTGAAGACCTGAAGACACAGAGGCCAGGAATTTTAATTTATTAGGGTCCTGGAATGTGTTAAAAGAATGTTTTATGTTCTTGGGTTGGATGGGCAGCCATGAAGATGTGATTAATAAAATAATGATAACTGCATCAAACAATTTATTAAATAAACAAATATCTGCCCCTTCTAAAGGCCATTTCAGAGCATCATAAATTATGATCACCTATTCTTAACATTGCTCACATTCACTCTCAGATAAAAGCCTCAACTAATGTTGAACCATGAGATGGGTGGCAAATAAATTTAATAATAAGTAAAAATAAATAATATTCACTAAAATATTAAATAACATTTAATATTATTAAATAATGTTTCTAATAAAATATTAAAGACAAGAAAAAATATAACAATAGACCAGGGGTGTCAAACTGCCGGCCCGCGGGCCAGTTGCATCATGCAGAAGACACGCCCACCTCAGCTCTGGCAATGCAATAAAAGTCGTGATACATCTCGACACATCGCGTGACACAGCGAGTTTGACACCTATGCAATAGACCATTAAAAAAGAGAAGTCAGCAAGGGAAACAACACCATGACTGGAATGAAAGAGAAACAGATCCACACAATCCAAAGAGGGCTTCACTTGCCCTCCCCAAAGATCTGGGTGAACAGTCAGATGTTCATGTCAGGTGAGGGTCATCCAGATCTTCGGAGAAGATCACATTCCAGAATCAAGTGCTGCTAAAAGTGCATTTTAATATCACAATAGGTGGCATTATTTAATATAAGGAACCTAAAGCACAGCAACCCTGCTAGATTTATTTGCTTGGGCAGCTGCTTTAGGTGATCCCTTTGCCAATAGTTGTCTGTGATCACTTGTGGGTCTTAGCTGCCTGGATTGTCTAATCTGTGATGGCAGACTGGAAATGTTCAGGCCCTCAGTTGTTCTGTTATTCTGTCCTTTCTGCTATTCTGTTTATTTTCTGTTTGAAACTGTTCTGTTTCTTGCTGGGCCCAGCATTGAAAAGGCAGGAATAGTAAAACAGGTATATCTTTATTAAAGACTAAACAGAACTCAGAACTAAATGGCTCCACCCCTTTTTATACAAATAGCTTGGGCGGTGTCAGCCAATGAATGCAACATATTCTCCCGCGCAAAAGCTTACAGATTTAGCTGGGAGACAGCAAGTCTGGCTAGCAGGCCACATGGTCTGCTAGTGGTCCCGGTGCAGCTTCTTGCACCTGTTGCAACAGAACAGCTCAGTACATTACAGAAACCCTTGGGCAAAATGATTTATTCATTTGGGATAAGGTATCCTTAATATGCCAATGATATTCAGTTATACAACTCTATTCTGAATTCAAAGGAAAGTGCACTAGATGTCCTATTTCTTATCCAGAACAGTTAGGACAGTCATTCATGCCTTTGTCAATTCTGTATTCTTAAAGACAGTTGCAGTTGTGCTGTATCACACCACTGCTGTGGGAGCTACACTGTTTATCAGTAGGTTTCCAAGCACAATTCAAAATTCTGCTTGCCCATTTTAAAGAACTATATAACTGGTTATCTAACAGACCACTTTCCCCAGATTAATTCCACCCATTTGATCCATATAGCCAAAGAATATCTGTCAAAGGATGCATAACAGGAAGTGGAATTCTTGGTGATAGCTTGCTTCCTATGGAACAGCCCATTTTGTTAAGGATCAATATCATTCTTGTGGCCTACTATAGGCTGATAAATACTGCCTTTTCCAGAAAACCTTTGGGAACTATCAAGCCTTTGATTGTATTCTTTATAATGATCTAATTTATATTGCTATTTTATGTATTTATATATTACTAAAATTCTCATTGACATGACCTTTAACTGCACAAAAAGGGGCATAATGGGGCAAAAAAAATTGAGGAAGATTTCTTATGCTCGTTGCCAGCAACTCACAAGCAAAGTCAGTGGGGAAGGCAAGAGGAATTTGGGAGTTGTTCTTGTTCCTAATACTTTTTTGGTCACCTGAGGTCATTCTGTTTCTCTGTTTAGATATGGAAATATATCTGAAAGAATGACCTAATGTGGTACAGGTTGTACAGTTATTAATATATCTAACCACTTAATCTGCTAAGATAGAGGCAATGGATAAATAGCAGGCAGCCTTCTGAAGGCAGCAATGCTGGAGTGGGTTTGTGGGAAAGATTGTGGATGGTAGGTATATTTTTGCAAACCTGTTGGTTTCTTATGAAAACTATTTATTTGTTCACTTAACCTGAATTACTGTCAGGTATTGCTGTACACTGTACAGATTTAGTTTTGATTTGTGTAGCACAGAAGCCTGAGTAATACCTAAACATTCTTGTCTTATTAAAAGACAACCATAAGATTCTTGAATTTCCTTTGCACATTCAAACAGAGCAGCACTGAAATTCCCCGCCAGAAGCTTCATTAGTGACAGTTTACTTTACCATGCAAGCAGAGACTCCTCTCTCTCTCTCTCTCTCTCTCTCTCTCTCTCTCTCTCTCTCTCTCTCTCTCTCTCTCTCTCTCTCGTGTGTGTGTGTGAGAGAGAGAGAGAGCGAGAGAGAAAGAGAAAGAGAAAGGTGGGGGAGGAGAAAGGGAGAGAGAGAAGTAAAATATTTAGTGGAAACTTTTAACTTTCAAATGTCCTTAGTGCCCGAAGATCTGAATGGATTTGTTGCAGAACTTCATAAGTAAATGAAGAAGATAAAAGAGATTGCAGTGCATCTTAATTGTCCTTCAAGTATGTCCATCTGACAGCCTGTCTACCCTCTTTCCTATCGTCTTTCATCTTTCTGTCTCACTCCTTCTCTCCACAGATTGCGATGATACATACAGAATTATCCCACTTTATCTTCTCAGAGGCACAATTTACACTGAGAGATGCTGATTGGCCCAAGGTTGCCAGCTTCCTGAGCACGATGTCTTGCGTTATTTTTAGAGATGCAGTTCAGGGGGGTTTGAAACAGAAAAAAAAAATACTTTGTATGCTTTTTGCCGTTTATAGTTTTAGAGCTTAAGAGATTTAAGACAGCTTCTTAATTGTTGGTGAAGATGCAGTGCTCTGGGACCAGTGAATTTGCCTTTTTTACCTGACAATTTGCTGTCACAGAAGAAGGAAACTTTTTTTGTTTGATCAGCTCAGTAAATCGGTTAGCAAAACATGTTGATTTCACTAGAGAGAATCATTTAATTGAAAGATTACCTTTTTATGATTGGATGTGAGGATGTTTCAGAAGATAGTACTATTGCAAATATCACTCCTACAAGTTAGACACCAGAATAAGGGATTATTTTAAGCAGATAATAGAGTTAATGCATCATGTTTAATGCATCATAGGCAATCTTGTTTTGTCACTTCCAGCTACAAGTAGCTACAATGACCCCAGCATTTTTGTTGCTAAATGAGACATTTGTTAAGTGAATCACTACTGTTGTTGAGTTAGTAACATGGTTGTTAAGTGAATCTATCTTCCAAATTGACTTTGCTTGTCAGAAGGTTGCCAAAGGTGATCACATGACCCAGGGACACTGCAATTATCATAAATATGAGTCAGTTGCCAAGTCTCTGAAATTTGATCACATGACCATGGGAATGCTGCAAACGATCATACGGTCACAAGTTACTGTAACTTGTAACTTTGAATTGTAACTTTGAATGGTCACTAAACAAACTGTGGTAAGTTGAGGAGGACTATTTGTATCATGCTAGTTGCTTTAATTTGTGGCTGCCATGAGAAAAGTTTGATTTCCATTGTGCTGTTCGTGGAAGAAGTTCCCTCAAAGTGGTTTTCTCTGAGTTGTAAATGAAATGTGAAAATCTAAGGGAGTTTCTGATCATCAAATGGAGAATTGTACAATGTAAGAGAGGATTCTCTGGGAAGCATTTTAGTCATCTTTAAATAAAATAAATAAGTCATGAACTCCATCTATTTGATTTCTGTAGAATGTGCTTTTCCTTTTCTACATATATCTATTTCTGTATATTATTTGTCATCAAACAAACATAAAAAATACAGAAAAATATTCAGTTCAAGTCTATTGCACACACAAGTGTGGTTGCTATGAAGAAAAAGGTTGGTTAAATTATTATGAAGTGACTATTTTTTTTAAAAAAAGAAAGCAGTGAGGAAACAGTTATAGTAAACAATTAAATATTCAAGCAGGGAATAATAATTTGAAGAAATGTTTTTAAACCTCATTGTGTGTAATGATTTTGACCATCTGAAGATTTAAAAAAAAATGGTTATGGATCATTAGTGTTTTGCATTTTTGCTTATTTTTAAAAATCACTTTATTGATCAAGCAAAAAGGATAACCAGGTTGATCATGTTACAAGAAAAATCCCAGATAATGTTGACACAAGTAGCTTTACTAGGCTAGCTGAAGTTCATAAACTTAATCACAAGGAAGGTTAAAAAAATAACACTAAAATTCAGGTAGAAAATAAAACAGAGAAAAACAATGAATCTATAAAGTAGGAATGCAAGGCTGTAGTCATATTAGTAATAGTCTTAACTTGAAATGTTGGACTAGATTGCAAATATGGATATGAATCCAGTGATATCAATATAACCTAAATTCTCCTAAAAAAATCAGACAGCAAATAACTGTTGACCTTGAAATAAAAATAACATAGTGACATAATATTCATGCCACATGTCAGCGATTGTTTTTACTACCTCTAAAAGTCCTGCCTGAGAAACTTGTTTTTCATTTCTCTGTGTCTTTCTAAATGGCTTTATAAAATATAAAGGTCTTCCCACATTGTAAATACTGTATTAAGCCATTTGTATGAACATAGAATTTTATGTCCTTAACCTTAGATTTTCATTACTTACAAATTACTGATACTTTAGTTTTAAGCAATTAAAACAAGTAATGATTGACTTATTGCCTCTATAATCATCTGCCACGTGATAATGACACTAAAAGAGAATCTAGTTAACATAATAGAATAAAGACCATTTGAAACTGTTTTGTGCTGAGACAGCATTACTGAGACAGTAAGTTTTTATAGCAGTTGAGTTCCTGATGCTATAGTAAAAGCAAATAGGCTTTCCGTTACTGCAAGGCACTCATGTAGTTCTGGTGGGATAAATTGCAATTTGAAATAGAAAACAACCACGTTGAAAAAAATTCTGCATTTATGCTTGAAAAGCAAAACATCTGTGTTTTCAGAAATATTTCCCTGTTTAGAATTGTCCATACAATAGAATCTAGAGTCCAAAGAAAACCACATGCTCTATGTGAATATCTATTCTTTATAGTACTAGACTTGTCCTCATTCAGTAGGAATCTTTTTTTCCTTTCATACTCACAACCCAAATATAAATTGAAAATATATATATACCCAGAATGGATTTAAGGCATGCAAAAAGAGAGGCAATCAGACCTACCATAGATTTTGTCCATTGGGGGAAGAGATTATATGAGATTATAATTCCCTATTTTTTTTTATGGAGAGCCAAATTCAGTGCCCACTTGAAACAGTACCCTCTCATGCAGAAAAACGAGATTGAAGACTGAGTGTCTGGAATGATATTTGTAAAAATACAAGTAGCAGTTACTAGTAAAATAAAATCATCATCATATTGCATCCTGGCTTTAATAATACTGCAAAAACAATGTGTAAGAAAGTTCAGGAATCTGAAAGATAACACTGCCCAATGGATAGGAAAAAAAAACTGAAAAAAGGGAAAGATTGAAAAAGTGAACATGTAGAAGAGCGTAAGGCAAAGATTGGTGAGAAAAGTGAACGTAGAAGGTGCAAGGCAAAGATTCATGAGAAAATCTTACTATGAATGTACAATACACACACTTCCCCTAAATAAGTAATACTGGTTAAATGTTTGGTTGGTTGGTTGGCTGGCTGATTTGTTGGTTAACATATTTCAGGTTTATATTGCTCCAATATAAAACTTGTTTGTTACCAAAATGTATATACCATTTAAAATATCCAAGGAACACTGCTAATGAGCTAATAATTATTTGTGAAAGCTTCAGTTAATCCTTTCCAACCAACCAGCTAACTTACTTTAACACATTCTTCACATGGAACATCATTTCATAAACTGCAAAGGCTTCTCAACCCCCCCCCCCTCAATTTCCACCTTTTTCAGTTTTCCTGGATAAAAGAAGAAACCCATTTTTCTTTTAGGTTGGGATGGAGAACAGACCCAAACCTGTACTAAACTTATTGTTAAATTGTGTGCGTGCATGTAAGAGTACCCACAATGTGCATTAGGTTCATATTGATAGATTTATTGTTGGGAAATTATCTGTCCTACAACATCAGTAATTCTAAAATAATAAGGGCAAAGGTCCGTAATTAAAATGTCATATTGCTCAAAACAATGTTCTCAGCTAACATTATTCTTGCTGTTTTATTCAATCTATTTGACAGAGTTCCATGTTAATCTTTTTTCTAAGTGAGATTTATTCCTTAGCAAATAAATAGCTTCCAGCTTATTTAAACTGTAACATCTAAGAATTCTTAGTCTGTGCAATGTTATACCTCTATTCAGCCCATAAATATAATCAGGCCATTCTCGAAGTAAGTGTGTATAGGATTTAAGCTATTTGTTTATTTTATTTACAAACTTTATTTATTAACCACATTTTATCCTGCCTACTCTCTGTATTTCTATACAGGTAGTCCTCGACATACAACCACAATTGAGTCCAAAATTTCTGTTGCTAAGTGAGACAGGTATTAATTTTGCTCCATTTTATGACCTTTCTTGCCACATTTGTTAAATGGATCACCGCAATTGTTAAATTGGTAACATGATTGTTAAGTGAACCTGGCTTGCCCATTGACTTTGCCTGCCAGAAGGTCACAAAAGATGACCACATGACACTGAAACAGTCATAAGTATGAATCAGTTGCCAAGCATCCAAATTTTGATCACAGGATCCTGGGGATGCTACAACAGTCGTAAGTGTGAAAAAGGGTCATAAGTCACTTTTGTCAGTGCCATTGTAACTTTGAACGGTCACTAAACGGACTGTTGTAAGTTGAGGACTACCTGTATTAGGCTGTCCAGCACTATCACTTTGCACATTCAACATTTAGCATATCAGGCAACATTCAGCTACAGTCTTTTCACTAAAAGCTCATGCTTTGTTGTCATGAATGAGGAGGCACTTTTGCTCTTCAGAAAACATATTTTATTTCTCATTATTTAAAAAAGGGGGAAAGAAACCTATTTCCCTGAAAATGTTGCATTATAGTAAATTATGTTGGAAAATATTTTAAAAGCAATTTTAAATTTGTCCAGCCTTCTAGGCCACAATATATTTAATGGCTGAGATTATGTGACTTTGGAGAGGCTTGTATTTGCATTCCCTAATGTGAACAAATAGATTCCTTTTTGAGCCCTAGCTATAATGTATCCTAGATGGCTTGCCTGCCTGTTATTTGAGTGCCTCGCCTAACAATGTAAAGCACATATTTAACTTCTTTATTAAAAGTGCATGCTGTACCCTCCAATTATATGGTTCATGTTTGAGATGTGTTGTTTTCCACTGAGAAATGTTAAGGACATATTAAAAAGAGAGAAAGGGGTTTTGAATGCTGACTGAAGAGGTGCTGGGTTGAAATCTAGAGAGAATCTGTTATTGCACATATGCTCTTTATGCAAGTGTAGCCATGTGATTTCTTTTTAAGAAGTACTGTCTATCTATGCACTGCATCTGGAATTGCATTCTGACTCAGGTCATTAAGCCAGAGGAAAATGAGATATTCTGCTGTATGAAAACAAAGTATGGATGTTTATAAAGCTTACAGTGCTCTACACCATGCTATCCTTTTTTATCGTCGCTTCTTGGTTTTATGCTTCTGCTGTAGCAAAGTCTAGCAAGGGTCCAATAATAACAAATGTTATGCAGATTAAATCTGATAATACACTGTTACTAATTGAGCTGCATGTGCCCAATTATGAAAGTAGAGTCCTAAAGAATTTAAATGCTCTTGTGGAAATGAGGCTCCTAGTTAGCAGTACCACGGTATCCGCCAAGCTAGCCCAACCGTGTTTCCGTTTGAAAACAGTATAGCAAATGTCAGCTAATTATGGAGAAAGTTAGGAATTATCCAGCAATTTGGGGTTGGCAAATTGGCTACAAGTACCTTTCACAGTTTTTCCCTGCAAATTCAAGACACTGTTCTGCTTTTCAGCTCTATTCAAGAGAAATGCTCACTTCTGTTTTACTTTTTACTGCCTTTGAAGTATCTCTAATATTCCTTGATCTTTTGAAGGCTGTTGGATGGCTTTGTTGTAGATATTTTAGTTCAAACCTATGCATAGGAAATAAGCCCCAGTAAATTAAGATATGGTTTGACCTACTCCCTAACAGATGTAGATAGGGTTCCAGAATTATCTAACAGTTCCAAATGGGCTTGGACAATTTTATGCTTCCAAAGACTGCTGGAGGTTTGGCAGATGAAAGTCAAGACTTGATGTCAGCATAATGGTAAATCTCAGCTCTCCTGATACTTCATCCTGTATGGAGGACCTTGCTTACAGCAGAAGCTCATTTACACAACATAACTACATAAGATAAAAGTTATGGACATAAAACTTGCTTATTCAGAATCTTTTGATTGGGAGCAGCCCAGAGGTGATTATATAACATATATAACATATTATTTCATTTGTTCCCAGTCTTCAGAGTGAGAGATACTTGCCCAGTATTTACGTAACAACGTTGTCTAGCCTGAAAACTGCTGATTCCCACCTCACTAGTTTAAATCTTTAAAATGAGCCATTATTTCCATAGTTTGACACTCATATGACAAGAGAACATTTCTGATGATATAAGATTTCTTTCTTTTTTAAAAGAAGCTTCAGGAACTAAGAAGAGGCACCACTAGGGGAGAATCATAAAAGTATAGATCTGGTAAAGGTCCTTTAGTGTACTAGGTCCTGCCCACTACTCAGGATAGAAATCCAAACCTAAGCCTTCCCAGAGGCAGTGAAGGGAAGCACCTCTCTGAATAATTTTGGATCTCTAGGTCAGGCTGCCCTTTCTGTTAGAAAGTTTTGTCAGTCTTTCTGTTACATGAATCCATGACTTCATGTCATGTATTCTGCAACTATGGAAAACATAGTTACCCTTCTTCTGTGTGACATCTTTTCAGAGTATTGGAAGTTCTAATGAGACATAGAGTCTAATGGATAAATTCCCAGAGTTGTTCATGTAAGTCTCTGTTACTAGCAGAAACACTAGTGATAATGTGACAGTGAGCTCACTCACGTGGTGCACTATGTATATTCTGGGATAGACCTATTGCTCCTCCAAAGGAATGCCTCCCCATCGGTAGAGAGCACTTCTATCTCATATCGTTTGCTCAAATGAGAAGGATTATTTTTATGTTGTTTCTTTCACTAAATTGCTCTGTTCTTATTGCAGTATAAATGATAAAAGGCTAGATATCTTGGGATCTGTGCCTGTATTTGACTTTTGATTTACCACTGAGTAGTTTTAAATGAAAATGGCTTTTATTATTTATTCTGATGTGTGTGTCTGTGCGTGTGCATGTACACACATGTGTGTGTTTGCTTATTCCTTTATACTTCAGTGGAAGAATCTCAGAGTGGCTTGCAATAAAAGCAAAGACAATGAAAAGACCATGAAAATGAGTAAGTAGTCTGGAGAATATATGACTAATACTTATTCTTAGCCTTCTCCTCCATAAATTTATCTCAACCAATTTTCCAAAATGGTAACCATCTCAATCAATTAGTCTTTAAGATGGTCCAAGACCAGTACAAAATCAGTTAAAGCAGACATGTCAAACTCATGACATCACGTGATGTCACACGACATATTGGAGCTTTTTCCCCGTTGCTGGCAATGGGGTGGGTGCGGTTTCCTCGTGACGGGTCCGGCCCACGGGCCGGCAGTTTGACACCCCTGAGTTAAAGCAACCTAAATACAATCCCAAAACATATAATTACATTTTAATAGCTTAATACATGGAATTATTAACAAATGTGGCTATGATGTAACTTTCCGGTTAAGATCCAAAATTAGCAGTTAAGTAGGTCATTTTAGGATATCTGTCATTTAAGAAAAGATCTAAGTAACATTGATCAAGATTGCTAGGCAGTCTTTCCAAAAGAGTGTGAATTAATTGAGAGTGCAGGTCTGCATGGATTTTACACATTAGAAAAGAATATTTTAAGAATTCATGTTCATCAGAACTCAAGGACATTGCCTAAGTGCTACAGAAATTCCTTTTTATCTGCTATCTATAATTGCAGAGGAGAGAGTATTAAAATCTTCTCTGGAAAAAACCCAGTGGTTATAGCTATAAGATAATTAAAATAAACAGGCTATGGTTCCCTTGATTCATTGAAGAGATGATATAATCTTGAAACTGCTGCGGTAGTTTAATATCTTCTTATATTGTTTAGTAACTTTGTTGTAACCAACATATGGAAGGATATCAGGGAATATGCCAAGGTGAAACAATCCATTAGTTATCGCTATATACCATCTAAATATAAATTTATCACACACTATAGAATGGGCAGAAGCCCTGTGGGAGATACATTGTTTCTAAGTCAATAAGATATGATTAGTTGTCAAGCTCTTGTTTCAGTGCAAGTCAGCCCAGCTTCTTGTTTAAATATGTACAGCATTGTAGAAACTTCCGGGGGTAGAGATTACAGCTCTCAGAAAATATGAATTTCCTATGGTTGGAATTACACCAGGATACATAAAAGAAAATTAGCGATGAGTTAGAAAGAATCTAGAAAAATGAAAGGACTCTGGATAAAGCGATTCTACACTTTTGTATTCAGAACATTGTCAGACCAATTCCCACATTACCATGGTAAGTAGAAAAGGCTTATGAAATACTGGATGTTAAATATGCTAGTGAGTTAAGAGCTTTTATTTAGGGACTGGGTGAATTATTTTACATAAAAAATTCCATTACGTGATAATTACAATGCTGAAATAAAAATGAAAACATTTTCAAAAAGTACACTATTACCAGCTTAATCTGATAATGGATATGGGTTCCTTCCTGTTTTTATAAATAGCATACTTCTAATACTTATCCTCCAGACACAACAAGCATAATAATTGCATGTTTAGGGCAGTTCGAGCATGAGGCAAATACAATCTAAGTAAGCAGGATTTTTTTTTTTTTTTTAGAATAATTGTACACTCTGTCAGATGTGATTGCTTAAGTGGTGTGCAGTGGAGAGCATGAAAACTAAATAAACAATGCAAACCTTTTTTTAATTAAATAAGAGCACTATTATACTCAGTTGCTTTGATTTCAATTGTTCATAAACTTCAAAGGAGAATCTAAGCTTTTTCGTGTTTGTAACATTTGGTCTACTTTGTTCTCCTTGGATTATACCACATGAAGCAAAAGCTTAGGAGAAACAGTAATTTATGGATTACTGCAGTCTTTTTGCTACAAAGAATGAAAAGTAAGGCATGGCTATCACATCACCATCTGCTTATAAACTTGCTATTATCATCTTCTATTTGACTAACTACAACATTGCATATATGAGTAAAATATCAAGGGCTCTCTCTTTTTAAAACAGTAAATAAGTTTGCCTACTTTCTTCCTTACATAGCTTATTGGCCACTCCAATCAATCAAGTCTGAGTGGCATACAATTGCCCCAATTTGTAATTTGGGATTGAAAACAAACAAATAGTCAAATTTAACCTTAAAACTATACCCTGTTAATAACATTCTAAATCCATTCCTGTGTTTATTATGTATTTGACTGCCAACATGTGCAGGCCACCTGCTACTGCAGTTCCAGGTGGCTCACAATATATGGAGCTTAAAGCCCCATAAAAAGTAACAAACATTAAAACAGAAACTGCTGCTGCTTCAGCAGCGGTTAAAATCTTCCTGTCTTCACAAGTTTTCTAAAGGTCAAAATAATAAAGGTTAGCCTGACCTTAGAAGTCTGCTACTGAGAATGTCTTTCTAGGGATCCCAGATGGCCTTTGTTTAGGTCGCACTAAAGACCGTTCTGTGGAAGAGTTGCCTCGGAAAGGTACCAGGGTCCCTAGCCAGAACCGGGTGGGTTTTTGCGTGACAAGAAAAAGCGTGTGCAGAACAGGCACCCACCGGCCCTTGAAAAAAAAAGCTTCATCTCAAAGTTAAATTGCAGGGGGTTCCCTTGGACATGGAGCTGGACACAGGCTCCACTCTGTCCATAATCTCTCAGAAAACACTGGGACAGATTTGCTATAAATGCGGCCATCGAGTTAAGCTCAGGTCGTCGAATATCCTCCTGACTGATTTCCAGAATTCCTGAGTCAGCGTCAAGGGGGAAGCCACACTGAATGTGAAATTCAGGAATTTCGAAGGTCCGTTAGATGTCGTTGTTGTCGGGGGCAACCGCACGAGTCTGATTGGACTCGACTGGTTTGATGCATTAGGCATCCAGGTGACTGGGCTAAACAGTCTGCAAACGGCAAGCCTTGCAGAAGTTTGTAAGGAGTTTGCTGATGTTTTCAACCCAGAGTTAGGGGCATACAAAGGGCCTCCTATTGCATTAAAACTAGACCCCTCAATAGCACCGATCAGGATTAAGCCTTGTCGGGTGCCCTTTGCTCTCGCAAAGGATAAATACAGAGCTGGACAAATTGCTTCAGCAGGGCATTTTGGAACCTGTGGACAGCAGTCCATGGGAAACCCCCATTGTCATGCCACTTAAGGCCAACGGAGAAGTCAGAATCTGCGCTGACTACAAATGCACATTAAACAAAGCTCTCCAGCAGCATGCCTATCCGGTGCCTGTAGTCAGCCACATTCTGGCGTCTCTACAGGGGGGGGGATATTTTCGCCAAATTAGATTTGGCACAGGCCTACCAGCAGCTGCTTGTGGATGACACCACGGCAGAGGCACAAACGATTGTGACTCACCAGGGAGCCTTCAAGGTTCGAAGGTTACAGTTTGGAGTGAATGTCGCCCCTGGCATTTTTCAGAGCATGATGGAACGAACGCTCCATAACATCCCAGGAGTCTGCCCATACTTCGATGATGTCCTCATCGCAGGGGAGTCAGTTGAAAACGTAGCTGACAGACTTCGGGCCATCTTGCGGTGTTTCTGCGAAGCGAGGCTGAAGCGCAACCAAGAGAAGTGCAAGATTGGAGTCACTTCCACTGAATTCTTGGGGTTTAGAATTGATGCCGAAGGCATCCATCCAGCTGAATCAAAGCTGAAAGCCATTCAGCAGGCACCCAGTCCCAAAACAAAGGGAGAGCTGCAAGCCTTCCTGGGACTTCTAAATTTCTACCATGCCTTCCTTCCCCCACAAGGCCGCAGTGGCAGAGCTGTTACACCGGCTCTTAGACAAACAGGCCCCTTGGAAGTGGACAAGGGTCCACGAAAAGAGTTTTGCAGAGGTCAAAGCTTTGCTATCTTCCAATGCAGTGTTGGCTCATTTTAACGAGCAATTGCCAATTAGCATAGCTTGTGACGCATCCCCGTATGGGATTGGGGCTGTCTTAAGTCACCTTAGGGCTGATGGAACACAAGTCCCTATAGCGTACTATTCAAGGACTTTGTCTGCTGCTCAGCAAAACTACGCTCAAATAGATAGGGAAGCGTTGGCAATCGTGGCTGGCATCAAGAAGTTCCACGACTTCTTGTATGGCCGCCATTTTACGGTCTTCACTGACCACAAGCCGCTTCTGGGGTTGTTCACCATGAACAAGCAGATACCCCAAATCATCTCTCCTAGAATGTTGAGATGGTCAATATTCCTTTCTGCTTACGACTATTGCCTGATTCACAAACCGGGCAAAGAAATGGGCCACGCAGACGGCCTTAGTAGATTGCCTGTAAAACAAATGGAGCCTGATCCTGCACCAGCAAACCACATCCTGTCTATTCAGGATTTGCTGGAGTCCCCTCTCCATGCAGGGGATGTAGCTGCAGAAACAGCTACCGACAACACGCTAACACACGTGTTGATCTGGATGCTCACGGGATGGCCAGACACGTGTCCTGGCATGGAATTCCAGAGTTTCTGGAAATGGAAGCATGAGCTATCCACCTTTAAGGGTTGTATACTGTGGGGGAGTAAGATAGTAATCCCGACCTCACTGAAGACTAGGGTCCTTGTTTCTCTGCATGAGGGACATCCGGGAATTGTCCGCATGAAGGCGCTTGCACGCAGCTACCTTTGGTGGACAGGGCTCAATAAAGAGATCAAAGCCCAGGTCCAAGGGTGCAATATTTGCCAGCAGTCCAGGCCAGAAATGCCCCAAGCTCCCATCCATAGGTGGGAAACAACACATGCTCCTTGGTCGAGGATCCATATCGACTACGCTGGTCCCTTTCAGGGGCAGGTCTTCCTCATTGCGGTGGACTGTCACTCTAAGTGGCTGGAAGTAGTTCCAGTGTCCGCTGCGACTGCCAGTATTACCATCAGGGTGCTTCGCGGCATTTTTGCCACTCACGGCCTTCCAGACGTAATTGTCTCCGACAACGGAGCTCAATTTACTTTGTCGGAATTCCAATCCTTCCTTCGGGTGAATTTAATTTGACATGCTACATCGGCACCGTTCCACCCAGCTTCAAATGCCCAAGCGGAATGTATGGTGCGGACAACAAAAGACTCCTTAAAAACTGGCATCACTGGTTGGCAGATTTTCTTCTCTGCCACCGCACCACTCTGTGCACCTCTACGGGCAAGAGCCCCGCTGAGCTCCGATGAGGTCGCCGCCTTATTACCAAGCTTGATAGATTGCACCCAGACCAGTTTGCATCCCAGGTGTCACAGCCGCGGGCACCGAGGCAATTGAACGTCGGTGATCCGGTTTGGACCCGAAACTACGGTCAAGGCCCTCTGTGGGTGGTAGCTGTGGTTTGCAGGGTTACATGGCCCCTTTTATATGAAGTGGCGTTGGAGGATGGTCGCGTGCTGAGATGGCACATTGACCAGCTTCGTTGGAGGTTGCTGAGCCACTCTTCTGCTCCTTGCTCTGCTGTGGGGGGGGGAGGAAGCCCTCGATCCTGATTGGGAAGATCAACCACGCAGTGACAGCAGATTACTGCAATTATCTAAAGAGGGGTTTCCCATCGAGGCGGCTCCTGACTCAGGCACCACGTCCATGGGACATTGCTCACAATCGGCTTTCCAAGCCACTCCAATGGCGGGTTTCACACCTACAGGACATCGCTCCCAACCGGCTACTTATGCCAATCAGGGGAATACCACCCCTCCGGGGAATTACAATGTCCTGCACTACATGCGGCATCGCCACATCCTAGAGAGGTCCTAGGGTGTTGTTATTAGGCCCTAGGATGTTTGAGTGTTTTGGAAGTCTCCACGGGAGGCAGTAATTATTATTTTAATGGGTACGTTATACTTCCAAACCAGGGGGGAGGGGTGTAATGTACTCAGTAATGTACTGAGCTTGTTGAGACAGCAGGTGCAAGGCGTTGCACCAAAGACGCTAGCAGACCACGTGGCCTGTTAGCTAGACTTGGTGTCTGAAAGCCCGGGAAGAATGTTCTGCGTGGGAAAAGAGACATGCAGCCATTGGGTTACAAATCCCCGGGCTCCTTCTATAAAAGGGGTGGAGCCAGTTTTGCTCTGTTCTGTTTTGTTTGAAACTAATAAATAATACTAATACTAATACTAATACTAATACTAATACTAATACTAATAATAATAATAATAATAATAATAATAATAATAATAATAATAATAATAATAATAATAATAATAATAATAATAATAATAATAATAATAATAATAATAATAATAATAATAATAATAATAATAAAGTTGAAGGGACCTTGGAGGTCATCGAGTCCAACCCCCTGCTCAGGCAGGAAACCCTACATCATTTCGGACAAATGGCTGTCCAGTCTCTTTTTAAAAACCTCCAGTGTTGGAGCATTCACCGCTTCTGGAGGCAAGTTGTTCCATTGGTTAATTGTTCTAACTGTCAGGAAGTTTCTCCTTAGTTCTAGGTTGCTTCTTCCTTGATTAGTTTCCATCCGTTGCTTCTTGTCCTGCCTTCAGGCGCTTTGGAGAATAGCTTGACTCCCTCTTCTTTGTGGCAGCCCCTGAGATATTGGAACACTGCTATCATGTCGCCCCTCGTCCTTCTCTTCGTTAAACTAGACATACCCAATTCCAGCAACCGTTCCTTATATGTTTTAGCGTCCAGTCCCCTAATCATCTTTGTTGCTCTTCTCTGTACTCTTTCTAGAGTCTCAACATCTTTTTTACATCATGGTGACCAAAACTGGATGCAGTATTCCAAGTGTGGCCTTACCAAGGCATTGTAAAGTGGTATTAATACTTCACGTGATCTTGATTCTATCCCTCTGTTAATGCAGCCCAGCACTGTGTTGGCTTTTTTGGCAGCTGCAGCACACTGCTGGCTCATATTTAAGTGATTGTCCACTAGGACTCCGAGATCCCTCTCACAGTTACTACTATTGAGCAAGGTACCCCCTATACTATACCTGTACATTGGGTTTTTCTTGCCTAAATGTAGAACCTTACTTTTTTCACCATTGAATTTCATTTTGTTAGATAGCGCCCAGTGTTCAAGTCTGTCCAGGTCCTCCTGTATCTTAAGCCTGTCTTCTGGAGTGTTGGCTATTCCTGCCAGCTTGGTGTCATCCGCAAATTTGATGAGTTCCCCATCTATCCCCTCGTCCAAATTGTTGATGAAGATGTTGAAGAGCACTGGGCCTAGAACAGAGCCCTGGGGCACCCCACTACACACTTCCCTCCATGTAGATGCAGTTCCATTGAGGACCACACGCTGAGTACGGCCGGTCAGCCAGCTATGAATCCATCTGGTGGTGATGCTGTCTAACCCACATTTTTCTATCTTATCAAGTAGTAGGTTGTGACCTACTTTATCAAATGTCTTGCTGACTTGTTTAACGTTTGGTCTATTCAATGCCTTACCAACGCAAAGAACAGAACAGTGGTCACGGCTAGATCTTGTAAAGTGGGTTGATTCTACTTGGAGAAATCAGCCCTGAAGCTAACACAAACCCAGTTGCTTAATGTTTGATAGGTAACCATCAAAATCTTCTACTGGGTCTAAATGCTTATCGGCAACTGCTGCAGATCCTGCAAAAGAGGTTTTATTCTGCTGAACTAGCTGCTATTGGACAATAATGATCTGTTGTGTTTTGGCCCAGCTGTACTTTCTGAACTGCTTCAAGGGAAACTCTACATAAAATTACAGCAATCTAATGAAGCCATGACATTGACAGTCTTTAATGCTTCCAGGTTAAATATTCTTCTAAATAAAGTGGTAATTGTGTGGATTGTTTCACGTGGTCAAGAAATGCACCAGGAAAATGCTCTCCCTCTTATCTTTTCCAACTGTCAGGTTTTATAATGTAATCAGAAACCTTTTCATAAATGTTAACTGCACATTTTAGGAAAACCAGTTAAGATTTAGATACCGGTAATAGTTCCAGGCCAGAAAAACAAAATGAAACAAAAATGGGAATATTTTCTGTGGCTGTCTTGTGCTTACTTCAAAACATTATCTTTTGATTAGGACCTTCTCAGAGTTGGTTATAAGAGAGGCGACTATATAAAATAATTTACTAAAACTTTATAGGGAGAAGAAATACAGTGTTTCTTGTGGAGTGTTCATTTTTTGTGAGTTTAGGTTTGAATCTAAGGTATTGCTTTGGATTCTATGTATGAAATGGGTCCTGGTTGCTATTGGCTAGCATGAAAAAAGTGCACTGCTATCATTTTACTTCTCAACAAAATGGGATGAAATTTGCAGGAATAGTAGAATTTTTTTGAATTGATGAAGCTCGTCTGATTTGTCTCTTGGCTCTTATAGGTGTGGTTTTAGCACTGATTTTAAAAATATTTTAATGTTGGTTCATATTAATCTATTTTTCACTAATATATATATATTAGTTTGTAGATTTTGTAGATTTTGAAGTTAGGTTGCTTTTAAAATTTTATTTTCAAAGCAAAGGACATGTTTTATAAACATATTTTGCTCCCTTCTCACTGATAACATTTTCAAGTACATTCTCCTGTTTGGTAAGATTAAAGTCTCCCAAATCTACAGCAAAAGGGTACAGGAATGTATCCAAAGGAAATATTTGCAAAATTGATTTAAAGTAAATAAACAAGCATAAAAGTTTGTTCTGCTATTTATTTAGCACTGTCTACAGACTATACAAGTGCAGCAGAGCAAGAAAATCACAGAGAGAGAGAGAGAGAGAGAGAGAGAGAGAGAGAGAGAGAGAGAGAGAGAGAGAGATGCACACACAAGTACCTTTTGGATTAAGTTGGATAGCAGATGCTATGCATTTTTTGGCAAACTACTGTGACTTGGAAATGGCTTTTGAACCAGCTCTTTGATTAGAAAATAAGCATGTTAGTCATTTTCTTAACAGAAAAAATAAATAGAAATGTAGTTTATGAAGGTGGAGAAATACAATGTTTTGTACTTTTTAAATGGGTTTAGGAATGCCCATTAATGCTTGATGGGATTGACTTAATTCAGGTCACTTCAGAAGGATTCTGTTACAGAGTATAAAGCAGTTTCTAAGTTTCATCATGTAGAAATAAAGACATTAATATGTAGTGGCCTTGGTGTAGTTACTGAATAAGAGAAATGAAAATGAAGGTTTTGAAATTCTGACCCTCTGTTTTTCAAAGATCCGATTAGCTGATCCATGACTGAAATAAAATGACTGACTATACATACACATTTTTCTTCTTTCAATCCATGGCATAGCTTTTCATGAAGGCCATCGTGAGACTTTCTCTTTCTTCCAGTGATGGGGATAATGGTTGCTGTATTTTCATTGATAGCCATTTACTCGGGAAAAACAGAAACAGAGTGACTGCATTTTTACTGCCATTGACCCTTTCTCTGGGAGGAAAGACAACGCAGGAGATCTGCTCTTTCCTCCTGGCAATAGGACTTAATTTCACTGTCTCTGCTTTCAATAGCAATGAAACTGCAGCAATCTTGTTCCCTTCCTAAGTGGTACAACCATTGGATGTTCAAATTACAGGATGCCCCTCTCCAAACCTGCACTGAACATTAATGGCATTGAACATTTTTGCTTTGCTTAAAACACTTACAAGTCTTTCTTCTTTTTGGTTCCTTATGCATTTTGTAGTTGTTGATTTTTTTTAATTGAGAAAAGTGCCTTTATCAAGGGAAGTAAAAAATAAATAAATACAAAATTAGATACAGTAAAATAAAAAAAAATGCCCACACACATATATTGATTTGTGTCTTTCTTGAATACATGCTTTTGAAAAATAATTTATTTAGGAAACACTGTTCATAATATACTGGAAACCACCTCTTATACAGCTGGTTCTGAATTTAATGAGATATGTTGAAGATGTATATCCACCTGTTACTTCTAGCAAATGGATCTTGATATTGCCATTGTTTCAGCAATGTAATTTGTTGCTAAATGAAACTAAGCAAGACTCTATTGTGTCTCCCAAAGTATTTTTCATAATTAATGAAGCTTTCTTTCTTAGCAAGCTTCCTAACACTACAATGTCATACACAGCTGCTGATAAATAAGGCCACCTTATTTGTTTTTCATTAAAAATTTTCAGTACCATAAAAGTATACAAAATTAAAAGAATCTTAAGATTAGTATAAACAATGACAAAAAAAACCCCCAAAACAACAGAATAGAATAACAGAGTTGGAAGGGATCTTGGAGGTCTTCTAGTCCAACCCCTTGCTGAGGCAGGAAACCCTATACTATTTCAGACAAATGGTTGCCCAATCTTTTCTTAAAAACTTCCAGGGGTGGAGCATTCACAACTTCTGGAGGCAGGTTGTTCCACTGATTAATTGTTCTAATTGTAAGAAAGTTTCTCCTTAGTTTTAGGTTGCTTCTCTCTTTGATTAGTTTCCATCCATTGCTTCTTGTCCTGCCTTCAGGTCCTTTGGAGAATATATTGACTCCCTTTTCTTTATGGCAACCCATCAAATATTGGAACACTGCTATCATATCACCCTTAATCCTTCTTTTCATTAAACTAGACATACCCAATTCCAGCAACCATTCCTTATATATTTCAATCTCCAGTCCCCTAATCATCTTTGTTGCTCTTCTTGCACTCTTTCTAGAGTCTTTTTTTTACATCATGATAACCAAAAATGGATGCAGTATTCCAAGTGTGGTCTTACCAAGGCATGTGATCTTAATTCTATCTCTCTGTTAATGAAGCCTAGGACTGTGTTGAAATTTTTGGCAGCTGCAGCACACTGCTGGCTCATATTTAAGTGATTGTCCACTAGGACTCCAAGATCCCTCTCATAATTATTACTATTGAGCCAGGTATCCCTATACTATATCTGTACATTTGGTTTTTCTTGCCTAAATGTAGAACTTCTCTATCTTAAGCCTATCTTCTGGAATGTTGGCTATTCTTGCCAGCTTGGTATCATCTGCAAATCTGATGAGTTCCCCATCTATCCTCTCATCTAAAGGACAAAAAGAAAAATGAAAAGAAAGAAAACAAAGAATTTGACTTCTATCCTTTTTTTCTATCTATCAAGTAATCACCATCTCATTATTTCCTCTTTGACTCGGTTTAATCCCCCAAATCCATAAATCATCAATTTAGTCTTTTCTTCTTTCAACAAAAAATGTCCATATAAGGCTTCCAGTCTTTTTTTTTTTAAGTATTTTTTTTTTATTTTTTTGCCCTGACCAAACTGATTAACTTTGCCATTTCCCCGAGCTCCCTCAAGCCTTTCTGAATTCAATGGCACTAATTTAGGACCTCACCCTAAATTACTGATTAAATTCCCAGTCTATATCCATTTTTCATGTATTTCATCATAAGTTCATTCCATCCAATTGATGTTTCAATCCGTGAATAAAAAAGAAAGAAAAGAAAAGAAATAGGAAATTTCACATTTATTTCTACAGTGTTCGTTCTAGCATACACAGTCCTGGCACAACTTCCCTAATATGAACATTTTTATATAGGTTTTCTTAATATATATGCTCTAATGCAGTTTTTGAGCCAGGAAATGTGCTGTTAAAACTTGGAGAAATGTACAATAGGTGATATGTTATTAAGTTCAATTCATTCTATTTATTTCAAAAAGCAAGAGTCTCCTGCACTATTACCTGTTGGGTCTCCTAAAACCACTCAGAGTAAAGTAGTATTTTTAAAATATGTGTGTGTGTGTGTGTGTGTTTTGCATGAATGAATACATTCTTGCTTTCCAAGAGAATACAATGGCTAGAAACATGAGTACATTACAAGTATATCATTTCACTGAAAATCTTAATTTTCAGATTTGTTTTTTTTTAAAAGTCCCAAATTTATTGTATGAAACTGCACTTTCTATCACATCTAAAACTGTTCTTGTTCATAAAGCTCAGTAAAATAGTTTAGAATATTGCTTTGAACCTGCACCAGATGTTAAAAGTATTAACAACAAAATGGCTTTTTAACGTTAAATGCTACTTAAGGCAAAATGCTAAACTGATTTGTATAACTGTATGAGAAAGAAGCATAACTATTTATGCATTAAGCAAATGATATAGTCATCACATTTTTTATTTCAAAGCCCATCCCAGACCCTTTTCTTTATTAAATTCCAATTAAAATTTAGTTGGAGGACAGTAGTTAGAATGAAAACCTTACTTTAAAAATTAAGTCTACCATTAGCTGTTAGGAAGGTACAGAAGTTTCTGTATTTGGCATCTATTAATATTTTGAATACTATTGTGCTTTTTAAGCCGAGTGTGGGAAAATTCTCATGTGGGATTATTAAATGAGTTGATTTGCATTCTAATGAGAACAAATGTTTGGGATTGCATTGTTAAAATGCTAAATTGGTGTGTGCATAATTATTCTGCAGCTTACATTTACAGAACAAGTCTCCCCAAAACCTTTAAAAAAATAACTAAAGAGACAGCACATACAGTACCAACGGCTGGAGGGGAGGTGATTAGGGTAATTTAAACTGTTCACAAATGACTTCACGACAGAATCAAATGCATTTCTTTGCTTTTGCTGGGCTTCTTTCATTATCTTTAAACAGCCTGCTGCAATGCCTGATCCCTCAAGAAGACTCACCAAAGTCTTTTTCAGTGGACAATTTCCCTTTGTATTGATTCATCGTTTTGCAATTCCATTCTAGGCTGACCCCCTCCAATGCTTTGCCTGCGTTTGTCTATTTTGTAACAGCTCTGTTGTGTCTTCTAATACCTTTAGCTTTATCACATCAAGTCAAGCTTTCAAACATTAATCCCTTCATGCTTTAATTTCATATTCTATTACCAGACAGAATGCAAAGATTGTTTCTTTATCTCTCTCTCTCTTTTATTTTTCCCCAATAGGGAATAATGCCTTTGGCTACTCTTTGGCCATTCTGCCTTCATTTCTACAAGCTTTATGTTAACCAGCAGACCCAAAATCTTCAAATGAATAGTGTTTTTATATTCTCTTGTTTAAAGGAGTGTAGGCATTTTCACTATTTTCCCCCTAAAACAATACATGTATAGCACACACAAGTAAAAGAGTTTATTTTGCAGATCTTATAGGCCTTTCCAAACAAAGCCTGCTTGTGCGATGTAGCTGGAACTAGCTGCTGTCAATTTCTTTCCTACCACCTTGTGAATCATTTAGATTGAAAGAAGACAAATAAATGCTGACGCTACTACTATTACTCTATGGTAGAGAAAACCTGGTTGTGAAAATTCATAAGAGAGTGTTATCTAAACAAAAGAGTATTGATAACTATTAAAGTATCCTTTAAAAAATCCCAGCTGAATTCAACAGGACATTTGTACAGATATATATGTATTTAACAAGACTTTGTAAATTAATTTGAGTAATTTAATCTTATTGCAACAAATATCTCATACTTTAATACCTGATACTAATGGAATGTTTTTGTTTTTGTATTATTATTGTTGTTGTTGTATGGTGTTTTTACAGTAGCCAGGAGACCACAATGCTGTTGCAGAATAATAGTTTGGCTTGCCAAGGAACTAGCCCTGTTATAGGAAACACTTGCACACTTCCCAAGGTGTGCCACAGGAGGGTGAACTGGCTTTGCACCAGAGAGAAAGATGAACAACTCTTCCTGCAGCATCACCCAAGGTCCCCCTCCTTCCCAGAGCTGCCTCACAAATGGGTACTGCAACCAGGAAGGTTCAGATCCATCAGGAATCTGAATGCCTACACAGAGCACCAGCTCGTCTCCCCACCAAAGTGGTACCTATCTATCTACTTGCATAAAACATGCTTTCAAACTGCTCGGTGGACAGAAGCTGAGGCAAGTCATAGAGCCCACCCTGGCACACAGAGCTAGGGCTCAAACTACCAGAACTGAGACTATCTCCAGCATCATTAAGCCACTGAGCCACCATCCCTTTGCTTTGTTTTATTAGATACTGCTTGACTTCCTTCCTTCCTTCCTTCCTTCCTTCCTTCCTTCCTTCCTTCCTTCCTTCCTTCCTTCCTTCCTTCCTTCCTTCCTTCTCAGAGCTACGCAGGGTAAGGTAAAAGTGCCATCCATGGGGGTAGGATCCACAGCACTCTGCCATTTTACTATGCAAACACAGCACCACCAACCCCAAAGCCCAATAATAATAAGAAAAAAAAACCACAAACACCTACTGTACTGGCCTTTTATAAAACCCTAAAGACCTGACCTGATTCTTGGTTGTATTAGTAATTTGGTTTTGCTGTTTCTTTGCTGATTTGTATTTTAATTTTGGAAGTGCTTGTAATTGTTTTCATTTTAATGTCACTTGTTGAGATAGGTGGCTATATAAATTAAATAAATAAAAACAAACAAGAATAAGAGAAGAAATTAGCACCATTATTCCTTATTCTTTGAAGGATATTTGTATAATAATGTTTATCCCATTAATGTGCAAAAGGTTTTTTTTTTATATCACTTAGAGAACCTTTTTTCCTCTCTTATCTTTATGGTTGCCAAATGAATAATTAGAAGATGAATCTGTGGGTTCCACCATGGAGAAGGAAGCAAGACTATCTCCTAAAAATCAAATGGAACCCAAAGGGCAAGATATTCACACTATCTTAATAGCCCAAGAAAAACAACAACACTGGTATAGAAAGAAGATTTGGGGGCTTTAAAAACGCTGAGATCAGACCTGTACTTCTCAATTCATTTAGAAAAAATGTTTTCTCTTAGTTTCTTCCTAAAAAAAAAAAACTGCTGCTACTGCTTGAAAACTCAAGATTGGGCTTTTCCTTACTTTGATTTGATCCTCCCACACAGCTGACTGTTAGGAAAACGCTTTGTAACTGTACTTTTGAAATATTGATTTATATTCTAGCTTTCCCCTAGGAAGCAGAAACCAAGTTCAAATGGTGAGTTTTTCCGTCTAGAAATTTCATTGAAATTCAAACACTATTCTCTGCTATGTTGCCACAGCATACTTAAATGGATCATATGTGGAGATTGTTTATATCATGTGAGCATTGTATCCCCAAAAATGTTTGAGTTATTTAGACTTTAACTATTGTCTCCTAGTTGGCTGTGTCATATGAACAGAGCAAAATGTTATCTCTTAGTTCCAACTATCAACAGAGAAAGGAAGTTATTTGGCAAGTCTATAAAAAGAGGACTACTCTAGGAATCCCATCTCTCTCTTTCTCTTTCTTTAACCTCCCAAACCCCCCCCAAAAAAAAAAAAAAAAAAAAAACAATTACAGAGGAAGTTGAACAATGAAAAAGAAAGTGGTGGAGTAAGCTCCCACCAACTCTGATTAGGTTTGCAATCAAGGTTTACAATCCTAATTCCCAGGGATCAGCAAATATGCCAGGATGGTAGCCAGCTAAGTCAGTCATATCATTTCAACACAGCATTTCTCATGGATGCCCCCAAAGCAGGCTCAAATGACAGAGAAAAGCCTGCTTCAGGAACTTGGGAAGAGGGCATGGTAGAGCATCTGGAAGACGTGGGGGACTCTGAACCAGGAGGAGATGGGCAAGAAGAGGAGGGGAGACTAGGACTTTCAGAAGGATCAGATGAGCAGCTGGATGACAATGGGAAGGAAGAAATGCAGCTGCAGCCAAGAAGCTTGGAAGGCCAGTTAGAAACAGAGAGCAGAGAAGGGGCACAGCTGCAACTGGTGAGCAGGGATGAGGAGGAGCTGCCTGCTCTGCAGGGTCCTAGGGTGTACAGGGTTGAGAGAAGAGAAGTGCAATAGAGGTTGGTGAGGTTACTTGCAAAGAAGCAGCCTCATCCCTTCTAAATAGTTGCACCGGCTGTCAGCTATTTATCCTTGCAAGTGGAGCAGAGAGGAAACATATGTAGAACTCTTCCATTTTGTGTTTATCCAGCCACTGTGTACCTTGTCTTGGAACTTCACCTTTGACTGTTTCTGGACTTTGCCTTATGGACTTTGGGATTGGATTTTGGCTTGTGGGTTTTGTTTTTTGGACCATGGATTTTTCTTTACTGGATTTGCTGCATGTTTTCCCTGACTTGGGAAATTAGACTCATTGGGTCTTGTTCTGGTTCCTGTGTGGGGAATCCTGAGGAATACTATTTGGAGCTGGTGAAGTCTCAAGAACAACTTCAAACCCTTGAGGTGTGTGTGTCTCTGTGTGTGTGTGAGTGAGACAGGACAGTATTTAATGTGATGCTTCATTAGCCTATCAGTGTACTGTATGTATTCAAGTAGTTTATTTCGTTAAGATCAATGTGTGTTGAACCCATCCCATACTTTCCTATGTTTCTACATTATCCTGAACCTAAATGATCAAACATGATCCTCCCTCTATTTAATATTGATCTGCCCTCACCAAATCTACATGATCAGTTTAGGATCTGCATAAAGTTTAACTCCCTTTTTGCCCTGCAGAAGAATTATAGCTTGTGGACTGCAGAAGAATTATGACTTGTGGACTTCAACTCCCAGAATTCCTGAGCCAGCCATGCTGGCTCAGGAATTCTGGGAGTTGAAGTCCACAAGTCATAAAAGAGCCAAGGTTGCCTACCCCTGGTTTAGGGGGTAGTCAACATCCTATTCTCTGGGCAGGTTGTTATTCAACTCAATAGCAACAATGTCAACAGCAAAGCTTCATATTACTATATTTTGTTACTCTGTTTCAGCTTAGGAATAGTAAAGCTGATCTGACAGGTTCAGAAAAAAAATATTTTTTAGCTGGTTATGCTCCTTTATATCTTTTTTTTAAAAAAATGTAATTAAAGAAGGCAAATGTGTCTCACATGTAGCAGAAGTTCTTTACTTCTGCCAAGGGTAACTAAATAAAAGGCAAAGTACTATGTTTTCTGTACAATTGTGGTTGGACAAGGGCTGACATATTTAATAGCATGATTTTTTAAAAGTGCTATTACTTTGCACATAACTTACCTGCAAAATTCATCTTAGCTTCTATTAAGCTGAAAAGCAATATATAAAAGACTGCCACAAATATTATGTCAATTCATAATATTAATATCTGGATCAGCATTTATGTATAATCACTGAATAGGCAGGATATGTTCTTAACAATTGTTATTAGAAAAGATGTTAAGATTACTTTTTCTCCAATAAAAGATTTCCCATACAAATTACATTATAACAATATCCCTTTTCTAATAATCTATTCTTACAAACCTTACATTCAGGAAAGTTCTTTGTTGTATATATTAAAAATGCATAGTTATCATATTATCAGAATTTGTCTATTCTGCTAACATATTAAACATGGAGAAAAATGAAAAGTTGGAAATCAAGAGAATAAAACAATGAAATATTAAGTTGAGGATACAGAGAGGTAGACAATGTCAAGTCTACAATCCAGTTGTCAGCCTGCATACAAACCTTGTGATATTTTCTTTCAATGGAAGTGATTAATTCATGAGCTCGATGGTCTAAGTCATATTTAACCATTAATTCTTATCAGAAGACTGGTGGCTTTGCACATTTATAGACTGGCCCTATAAAACCAGTTTGGTGTATTTCAGTCATGTCTCTGTGCCAAAGATATGTGACCAACAAACTGAAGTAAGTGGATTTCTTTATAGTTATGTTTATCCTTATTATTACTTTTTTCCAGAAAAGAAATGTGACGTATATTCCCAAAAGAGGAGTAAAAGATTAGCTTAAGGTGCTTTATTGCCTCCAGCATTCAACATTTACTTGGATGTCTAAATAGTAAAACCTCAGAAATCTAATGTACCTTTTTCTTATTGTTGATGAGCCTCAGGCAGAGATCTAAAATGGATAAGTTGATAATACCAAAAGTATTCTTTGTACTTGATTGTTTAATTTTAATTTTACCCCCTTATATCATTTGGATCTAGTACTGCATGGTTATGTAGTTCTTTGGGAATCAAAGAATTGGGAATACTTATATATTCTTATGAAGTATAAAATCTGTGGCATTTGTAGTTTAACTGGTGAACTGTTGCCATTACTGCCCTTGGATCAAATTTGGTACTCTTTCATCACTATATACCATCATGTGAAATACTGTAGTTCACACACATCTTGAAGGATTGTGAAGTTTTAATAACATTATCCTCTGAAGATACTTGGAGCAGATAAAAAAACATTTCCAGTTTATGTAATACATATACATAGTCATGTCAACAAAAACACAAAGTTTGTTAGAAAAAAAAAGGGGGGGGCAAACTGGACTGCAGCCCATGCTGTCTAGTTTGGTTCTAATATGATTTGATCCTAAAGCTGCTTACTTAGATAATGGTGACATTGTTCCTAAAATTTGGTTTTGGATATGAAAGAGTCATTATTTCATAATTTAGATAAGATGAAACTGGCTATATTTATCGGTAACTGCAATACTGCAACTGCAGAGATAATGCTGTCTATGATTTTGCTCCTGCTCTTTATAGATAATTCCTAAACTATTTATTATAGATTGTTTTGGGAGGAACAAAAGGAAGTCTTCAGCTCATTGACCAAACATGAGATTATATTCATTTTTGGTTGTTTATTTTCCCCCAAAGACTTATGAGCATATTTACTTCTCTACTTGTTTAAATCTTTCTGAATGAATGCCAGGGGTCTACTGAGATAGATCCTCACTGTTGAAAATAGATGAGGGTGTGCCACTCATTATTGCATTTAACTAGCTATGTGCAGCTACAACCAGAATAGGCTACAAGTTTTTTGCCCTCTGGAAAGGATTACAGTGATTATTCATAGCAAAATTGAGAACTTTGTTCTGTAAAACAACTCTTCCTTTAAATTTTAGTGGCAGGAATATTTTCATGTCTGCAGTTCTTCAGTATCTTTGGCTGTGACGACCTTTCACTCTCTTTATGTCTTTATGTCTTTAGAAACAGCTTTGTAAATGTCAGAAGCTTTGGATTCTCTTTGAGGCTTTGGGGATTTTGACACAGAGCCCGCAGGTAATGAAATTCTAGTTTGGAATAGTAATGGTATTTATTGACCATTAGGGTGGCTGCAGGTCTCTAATGTCATGGGATAGATCACTGAATGGCTTAGCCTAGCAAAAGTCAAGCTCCACAGAAAGTTATTAGATCATGTTGATTTTAAAGAATTTAAAGCTTAATTTGACTTTTTTTGGGACGGATGAGGGTGGGTAGCTATTATCTTATCTCTTCCTCCAAGTAATGCTTAACAAGTAAATCAAATAAAGAAAGCTGACAGTTTGTAGAATTCCCTAAATTCATCAAAGAGGCCGCTGACAAATGTTCTCTGAACAGTAATGTTAATGAGCTCAATTTAATGCATATTCATTAAAGCAAGCCTCATTTGCAGAGTCATCTAATACGGACTGCCCTGTGGCACAGAAGAGGCAGAAACAGGATAGATCAAAGAAGAAAATGATAGGCAAAGAGATGCCTACTTCAGGGTGGAAATTTTCCTAATGTTGCAGAGAACCAGCTCCTGAGTTGAGGTCAGTTTCTGCTGGAATCCTTTTTTTATTGGAAGGTATTGTTTGGTTAAAAATGCAATGAAACAATTGTTGAATTATAGTAAAAAAGCAGGATGTAAGACCATTCATTCATTCATTCATTCATTCATTCATTCATTCATTCATTCATTCATTCAAATAATCAATTTATATATCCACTCACTCAGCATGATTGAAGGTGGCCTACATCTCTAAATAACAATAATACATCAATAAGGAATAGAGAGTTTTTAAAAAGACATTAAAATCATAAACTGAAACAAAGATACATAAACACAGGAAGTCCCATGTAAAGCCTCTTCCAATGGATTATAATGCTCTGAATTCCTGTGGAGAAAAAACAGTATGGAACCCTAAAAACCATCAAGCTACTTTAAAAATTAGTGGAGTAATGGTAAACTATTTAACCATTGGCAATAACATGGATATGCAAATCAGTGGCACAGCCACAGGTATACATAATTTATCAATATGCCAACATCTTAATAGCTGACCTAGAATAAGAGTTTGTCAATTATTACACAAAGATTGAAATTCATATTTTCATTAACTGGACTCATGGAAATAAATCTCTCATCAAATGCTATCGTGCCTTCAACAACTTCCACCCTACCATCAACCTCAACTTAGTCCTGTCTACCCTTCCTTGATATCACCATAAAGATACACGATATCAAATAAATACTATATTAGATAAGAAACTTACAAATTGTGAAGCTACCAATATTCTTCCAGCTTACTTCTCCAGATGCACCACCCAATATATCTTTATAGCTAAGCATAACAGTACAATCCTACTTGATATGACCCTCTTGTCAGAGATGTTGAACTAATGGAATTAAACTAGGAATTCGGGAGACTGAACTACCCTCCCAACAAGATCAACAGACTAATCAATAGAGCCATATCAATTCCCATGGAAGACCAATTTAAAGCAAATAACAGACACAGAATAAGAGAAACCTTCTAGTTGTTATCTACAACTCACAGCTCAAATCGCTCAAGCACATTAATAATGCATAGCTCATATTGAACTATGACACTGCACTTTCTAAGACAATAGGTGGCAGGCCCATTCTTGAATACAAACAACCAACCAACCTGAAGCACATTCAAAAAGAAAAAGAAGGAAGAAAGAAGAAGGAAGGAGGAGGAAGAAGAAGATAATTTCAGTTTCTCAAGACAATCTATACTTGACTATTCAAAATGCCTTGGGGAAAAATGGGACATCAACTCATCACTGAGCAAAGTTAAATCAAAGTATCTTAAACAATCCCAGAAGATCTCAACACAATGGATTTTTTACACATTATAAATTGATAAATTGCTCATCTCATATGTAGCCTGCATCTGCATAGCCTGTCTTTCTCTCCTCTCCTCCCCTCTCCTCACCCTAGCTTGGCTGTTACTTCAGTCTAGCCATTCTATGAAACTGATGAAGTGGACTGCAGCTCCTGAAAGTTTATGTCTTTAAAACTGAAAATATGTTAGCCAGAAAAGGTGATTCAACAAGATTCTGCTTTTCTACACTCATATTCCTGTCTGCCTGAAACACTTCTGAATCATTCTTCCCCATCCAGGCCTTCACAGCCTACTTCAGTGTATGTTGCCACCCCAATGAACCGTTGAAAACAGCAAAATAAAAATTGAGTCTGACAACTAAACTTTCCAACTCCTACCTTGACAATGGGCAATGGAAATATATGGTTTATAAAATATTCCCCTGTCGCTGTTTATAAAATATTCTTCCATATAGAAATTTTGGAAAGCTTTAGCTATATTTTCAGTTCTTGGAAGTGTTGCACAAGAATTAAAATGAACTCATCAATTTTCTTGAAAAATGGTTTATTGTCTAATTTAATCTAAATTTCAGCATAATGTACAAACTGCTGGTAGTAAATACTAAAATTAAGGAACAGTTCTTTTAAAACATCATGAAGAATAGTTATGAAATGATTTGTAGAACAATATTTTCATATCCATACGGCTTTGAATAACAATGATATTTCTAAACAAAGGAATAGCATTTCATTCCTTTTCTATCGACACTAGAAAGAGAAATATGAATGCATAAAATACACTATGCTGTGATTCATCTTCACGCTTGTCTCAGTTATTTTATCAATTGACAGAGATACTATGTATATTGCTGTACATAATATGTGTGTGTGTGTGTGTGTGTGTGTGTCTTTAAAAATATTGGGTTCCTAGTAATTGCCTTTAGCCCTAAACATGGGGCTGCCAGTGCTTTTCAGTATGTGGTAACAAGAAGTATATTACAAGTAAAGGTCAATTTTTAATGCCAGCTTCTATGCATTGTGAGAAACACTGCTGTAATAGTGCAACTGAAGTCATATATAATACTAAGAAAAGGGTTTATAATTGGATTTATTCATGGCAACATAATCAAATGGAAGAATGGTCATATAGACTGATTTTTCTGCTAACTATTTTTTGTGATGCAGCATTGTAATACTGTGAAAAATACCGTACATGAATGTCCATTGAGGTATTATGTTATATTTTATTCTCCTTCAATTAGGACATGATAGAATTGGGTCTTAGTTATATACTCCATAATGAAATTAAATAAAAGTGATAAAAAGTATATATTAATTTCTGTAGGAAAACTACCAAAGTGTCCTGAGGCTCATCAATGAATAAAGTTTACAGCCAATCAGCCTGGAGGACCACCAGTTTCACTACCTGCACAGGCCCCTTTTCTTTTTTAAAAAAGTGATGGTCCAGTTCTGTTTCTACTTCTTCCTCCCTTAAAGAATGTTTATATCAGTGGAATGACAAAATAGAATGATTTCCATGAATGTTCCATTTTTGGTAAATAATCCATACTTATTTCTTATACTGGGAAAGGTAGATAGGTCATTCTCTTCTGGTTACTTTCTGATAAGCTATCAAATGCAAAGGGTATTAAATTAGGTAAACTCTGATGCAATACAGCAAACGATTTATTACATTCCAAAGGAACAGTGGGTTTTCAGGCTCATAAAATATAAATCAAATCTGTCCTTCTAAGACATTCCTGCTAAGCATTTTCATTTCATAAATCTAAAATGTATTCATGGATCATAGATATTGTAATAAATAAAAAGTAAACCATATGGAATGGAACCAAACTATTTCTGAAATGGGCTGCCCACTGGTGGCATTTACAATAACATGCTTCTGCTCAATCTTTTCTCCCCCCCTCAATATATATATATATAATATAATATAATATTTATATATATATAAATAATAAAACTAGAAACATGGATCACCGAGACTAAAAATTTATTAAAACTGAGCTTTCGTCAACTCCTGCTGACGTCATCAGAGTGTAAGCCAGGAATGGGAGGCACGTTTTTATAATCCCTATGAAGCCAACAGTTTGGTTAATGAGCGCGTTATGGGTCTATTCGGCCCCCGCCCTCCCGCAATCAATTGCATTGGTCCTTTCTCCGTCGGGCTGGCTGACGTCTGTTTAAGTTTTGGTGCTCTGCCTCTCTCCACTCGCTCCGCCTGTGGGGAGCGTTCGTCTTGCCACGCGCGATAGTCTCGCCGCCCGAGTGCTTCTTTCGCATGTGATGCTGTATATGTGTGTTATAAGTGGCCTTCCTAACTATTTTCTTACAGCTTGAACCTATTGGTTCTGGTCTTGTCTCCTGGGGCAACATAATGCAAATCAATTTCCTCCTCTCTATGCCAAGTTTTAGAAATCTGAAGAATTCTATTATATCTTCCCTCAGTCTCACTGTCTGCAGGCTAAAACATAGCCAGTGCCTTTAATAGTTCCACACAGAACTTAATTTCCAGTTCCTTAACCTTCCTCTGAATTTGCTGCAATTTATCCATTTTCTTTTTTAGATGTGGGGCCTAGGAATTGACAAAATATTCCACGTGAGGCATAACCAGAATTGTAGAAAATAAGGAATATCTATTTGACATATACAAGAACTATTATTAGGGTGATGGTAGTGAAAAATATTTTAAGTCCACTACAGATAGATAGAAAAGAAGTGACATTTTGAGCGGTTATTATATTAAACTCAATAAGAAGTAGTTTTACCTTTCCTGCTCTTGGTTTGAGCAATGTGTTCAGGCTAATGCTAGTCTTGCAAATCTGACTGTGCTATACCTCCTCTCCCGCCTTACACTTCAATGAATTAGGGTGCTTTCTAAGTCACTTCTGAACATTATCAGTCTGTTGTGGGACTGGGTAAAAATTAAAATTCAATTATTTTAAATTCATGGGTGATACAGCAAAATTAAAATATTGTAATTAAAATTCAGTCTAAATGTTAATATCCTGGGTATTTTGGATCTAGCAAAACCAAGGGCTAGTTGAACCAGAGAGAACCCATGTTTGAACAAAATATAACAAGTTTGCAGGATTGCCCAGCAAATGATATTTTATTATGATCATGATTTTTGTAATGAGCTAACTTTGATGTTACTCAGTCTAACAAAGTATATCCATCTGTCCATCTGAACACACAGATTCATGGAATTGTGACAGCATGTTAAAGTGGAATAATTATGTACCAAAGATCAAGAGAAAATGAAAATATATCGGATAGATGTTTAAAAAACAGAAATGATTGTTCATAATCACTGCCAAAGAACAGCTGATGCCTCCCCAAATTGTCTTCTAAAATATTAAGAGCATTCCTTGTCAAGAGTGATGAAAACTCTGGCCAGAGTCTATACTTTGAGATCATAGAACAGAAGATGAAGAGGAGCTCCATGTGTAAGCTGTGTGAATCTGATAAAGTGTGTGATATATGTGTGTAGTTTGTCAGAGTTTCCCCAATAAATATTTTGTTTCTGCTTTTTGTACGCTTATTTCATTTTATTTTCCACATTGGGAAATCTTTTTGTATTCAAGGAGCTGTCATTATGTGTTGAACTATCTCTGCAGCCTCTCTGCATTGCCTGTACCTTGAGTCCTGTCTAGTGTGATAGACCCCTGCTTTTATGGATCTGGCGCTTAGTGCCTGTTGTGCTATTATGATCAGTGCTTCTGTGTTGTTTTTTAGTTTAGCCCTTTCCATCCATTGGTACGATTTCTGAACATCCACCTCAGCTATCTGTCAATGGTCCCATTCCATGCAGGGGGGTGCTGCCTCAGATATTCTCTCAGCAGCTCATATTTTAGATGCCATTTTATTGATGTAGCTTAAATCTCTCTCTCTCTCTCTCTCTCCCTCTTTCTCTCTCTCTCTCCCTCCCTCTCCCTCCATCCCCCCTCCCTCATCTTTTTAATTCCTCCCTATCTTGGGAAGTTTCATTTTTAAAAAGAAAGATTATTGGGACTTTAAAAAAAAATTCTCTATATCCAGTTAGGACAATGAAGACAAAAGCTAAAAACAAATCACAAAGTTTCAATCACCTTTTTATTCTTTCCAAGCCAACAGAATTCTGGAAGGAAATTGTAAAAAGAGGTGGTCCTCTCTCTGTCTATCCATCAGCATGATAACTATATTTCATTCTAAGCCTGCCTCCTGGTCATATGACATTGAGCAAAGCATGTACAACCCACCCATGGTTCCCAGGGCACATGTAGACATAATCCCTTTCTTTGTTGGTTAGAAGAAAATACTGTAAAATTGGCTGTTGCTGAAGAAAAAAGTTAGAAAGAATTCTAGAAGCCATGATCTGCTTTTCTCTACCTTGTTTTTTTTTTTGCTTTTGTTTAAACACAGTAAGTTCCTTTGCTACTTTCAAGTTCTACTTTTCATTGAATATGAATCACATTCATATTGGATTATTTAATTTAACTTCATTTCCAGATGAGCTGGCTTTATTAAATGTGTGCTATGAATAGGCAAACAAAGTTTGTGTAGACTACAAGTATCTTATGATTAGCTCAATGGATACATTACACTGGTAAGTGCACAAATTGTGTCTAACAATCTAAATTAAACCTGGTAAATCAGCAAGGAATCAAAGAAAGAAAGAAACTTACAAACTGAAAAGTAATTTGTGAAAGTACTTTGTGATCATAGTAGTAAGAAAGAAGAGAAAATGGATCTACAAATAATATCTCCAACTTCCTTAACTATATTACCAAGTCATTTGGTATACAATTTCCTGCCCTGCATGACTATTATAACGCATATCACAATATATCCCAGAATGGAGGAAAGATAGTTAGGAGACAATTGGGAGATTCTCTGATAATCAGAGCAGAGCCCTAACATGATTGGACTTGATTGTTTTTACAGCTACTCCAGAAAACCCTACTGGTTCAAGTTATGCAAAGAGATATACCCCAGAAATTGGGTCTCTTTCTTCAGCCAATATAGCAGTAAAAGAGGTTGTGAAGCAGAGGAAATCACAAATCTTCTTAATATTGTATAACTTTTGTCAGTCTGAAATTATTCATACTAGAGATGCAAATCACAAAGATGTTATGAACCACAATGACTCTACCACCCAGTAGAGCCTATGGGGTATTCATTGGTTTGCACTGCAGTCTCGGATTTCTCATTCCTTTCTTTCCTGAACTGCTTCAGAAGGCATTATTACATTGACCCTGATCACCATTTCAAACCCTCACAAACGTAACAGGTAAATTTAATGCTTCCTTGGTCTCAGAGATCATTCTCTTCCAGCTGTATTATTATGACAAAGAGAAGTGCTGATACCCTGAGACTGGGAGCAGTCAGATCACTTCTATCTCTTTTGTTAGGACAGAGTAAAGTAACATAAAACTCTTCAACCTTTTTATGCTGATTGCTTCCGTATGTACTGGAAGTAAAGATGATGTTCAAGCCTGGTGCTTCGCTTTGTAGAATGCCTACTTCTCATTTTAAATATATTTTAAATAAACAAGCAAGCAAGCAAAAGCACCAGTGGACTCCATTTTCTAAAGAAAAGTAACAAGATAAATTCTGACCCTGGGATTTTTTTAAATTATTTGGCAAGTGAAGATTGCATACACATTTTTCCCCCGTCCAAATTCTAACATAGCGTTGACTGGCTTAAATCTTATTCACAATGTCTGGACACATGATAAGAGATAGCAATAGCCCTTAGACTTATATACAGCTTCACAATGCTTTATAGCCCTGTCTATGTGGTTTACAGGGTCAGGATATTGCCCCCAACAATTTGGGTCCACCTAGGTAGAATGGAAGGCTGAGTCAACATTCAGGCAGTCAGGATTGAATTGCTTGCAGTCAGCAAAGTTAGCCTGCAATACTGTATTCTAACCATTGTGCTACCACAATTGTGATAAGGAAGAGTGGTTGCTTTTTTAACTCATAATTTATGCTTAGGTACTTTGATAAAGGGGGGAGAATAATAATAGGGTTAATAATAGGAAATGGTACCTGAAGCAAATACAAGCAGAACAGTACTAGCAAAACTATGATTGTATACAGGGCTTTTTTTCTCATAGAACGCCCAGAACAGAGTTCCGGCACCTTTTTTGGATGGAACCTTGTAGGATAGGCAAGGTGGGTTGTATGACGTGTGTGAGTTCTGGCACCCTTTTTTTTTTTTACAAAAAAAGCACTGATTGTATATAATACTAACCAGTTAGCAATCTTTGCTGTTGACTAACTTACTTCTGCTTTTTTAAGTTTGATGCAGAGGCAATATTTGTTTGAGATGGTAGAAATTTTTCAAGGACATTCTAGCAGGTGTGAAGAAGATAGTCTGTGTAAAGATTTCAGTCTATAACTTTGGTGATATATTTTGGATTCCAATAGTCTGAATCCTAACAAAAATAGTCATCCCTGAATATAGGCAAGACTATATGTTTTTTAAAAGTAAATAGTAACTAATTATGAAAAAAAGAAAAGAAATAGAACCCCACAAAAGGGGAAAAAATAAATGTGATATTATTGGAGTCCTAAGAGTAAAGCCTTTAGCCATAGCAAAACAATGAAGAAAGTTTTGTAATCTACTTTATTTCCATCAGATACAAGACAGTGAATAATATGTGATTTTTTAAAAAAGAAAAAAAAGAATTTCAACATCTCCTTATACTTTATTTGTCAGAATCCCTACCAAAATTGTATGCTATACAATTTTACAGTAGCCTTTCTAACTCTTTGGATTAAATTAAACTTATAAAATAAAAATGATAATTGTTTTCTTAATATATATAACCAAGGTACTAAGGCTGTTCTGAATAATCAAATATACCAAACCTCGAATGCCATAGTTATTAAAAGAAAATGTGTCATGATTATTCATTTTATTGTTTCCCAAAGACATTAGTTTTGTCTTCAGTTTTCTAACTTTGCCTTTCTTGAATACTTAATTTGTTTTAGTGTTTTTCATTATATTCAAGTAGTTTTAATAGTAATCTCTGGGCACCGAACATATTTCAGTTAGAAACAGCTAGATGGCTACTTTAGTGAATGATCACAATGAGATTAACATTTGGAACATCTATAGCAGAGGTCCCCAACCTTTTTGGCACCAGGGACCGATTCCATGGAGAAAGTTTTTTTCCGTGGACTGGAGAGTGTGTGGTTTTGTGTGCTGCCTGCATCCCACGGATGGGGTTTGCTTGTTTGTGTGGACTGGCATGCTGCAGCCTAGTACCGGTACACAGATTGGGGGTTGGGATCCCTGATCTATAGGGTTTTAGTCTGAGTCATTACATTCCTGAATGTGTCATAATTTTCCCTGCACAAAAATTTAGAGTTAAACCATATATATATTAAGGGGTTGGAAGGGGTTCTGTTTTATTTTTTCTTAGTTTGCTTGTTTGTTGTTATTTGACTCAAGACAATGAATAAAGTAAGGTTGGAATTTTAAACCATTACCATTATGATTGGAAAGGGGAGTAACTGCTAAGGCTGGGACAGTGGTTTTTGGTGTTCAGTTTGGTAATTCAAAGATGTCTTCATGTCATCTTTAAACTGCTTTTGAGAAATAACCCCTACATATACATAACAAATAAATATTAAACACTGTCCATCTTGAAAATATAACAGAAAGAGGAAGCTTGAGAGTTCACAAGGTTAATGCTGTATGGAATGAAACTATGGCTGAATCTGGATGTTCTGCTACGGATACCACGAGGCCTCCTCCCAGAAGGTAAAAAGGAAAACAGGTTGTGAAGAGGATGTGTAGTGTCCCAGACAATCTTGCGGACCCTGTTTAAGCAATGCTTCTGTGCTATGTCCTGGATGGAAGGAAGGTGCCAATGATCTTTTCGGCCATCCTCACCACTCTCTGCACTGCCTTCCTGTCTGAAGCAGTGATGCTTCCAAAGCAGACTGTGATGCTGTATGACAGGATGCTCTCAATCGTCCCCCTGTAGAAAGTGATAAGGATAGGAGAAGGAAGATGTGCTTTTCTGATGCGATGCAGAAAATGCAGGCGCTGCTGTGCCTGCTTCACCAGTGTCTCGCTGTTGAGCGACCAAGCCAGCCTACTCGTTAGCTGCACACTCAGGAATTTGATGCTGGTAACCATCTCCACAGGTGAATCATTAATGCACAGAGAAGTGTGGCTGTGCCTGCCTTTTCTGAAATCGACAATGATTTCTTTGGTTTTTCTGGTATTTAAAACTAGGCTGTTTTCCTTACACCAGTTCACCAACCCCTCAACCTCCTTGCAGTAAGCGCCTTCATTGTCATCATGAATAAGGCCCACTACTGTTGTATCACCTGCGAACTTCACAATATGGTTGGTGGCAAACCTAGCACAACAATCATGGGTCAACAGGGTGAACAGCAGCAGACTTAGGACGCAGCCCTGAGGAGAACTCAAGAAAATGGTATTAGAGGTATTTGTTCCAATTTGCACATATTGGGGCCTGTTGGTAAGAAAATCAAGAATCCAGTTGCACAAAGGTGTGTTTAAGCCTAAAAGGCCCAGTTTGTCTACTAGATGCTGTGGAATGATTGTGTTAAATGCTGTACTGAAGTCGACAAACAACAAACATTTGAGTATTTCTTTCCTCTAAGTGCTTCAAGCTCAGATGGAGAACGGAAGAATTAGCATCCTCCATAGAGCGATTTGGTCAGTATGCAAACTGAAGCAGGTCAAATGCTGGTGGGAGGCTAGATACAATAATGTCCTTTATCAGCTTCTCAAAACATTTCATAATGGTGGATGTCAGTGCAACTGGACGGTAATTGTTGAGGCCTGTAATTGTGGACTTTTTTGGTACTGGCAAGATGATGCTATACATTTTTTCCTTCATTCAACGATGCATGAATTTACCAGTAATTGAGCCAAATGCAACAAATAATCATACACTGAACCTTGAATATTAGGCAGGGATGGGCTGATAGCACCACACACATTCTGCTAATCTGTCCCTTTCGTTCTTGCATCATGATGTCACAAGAAAAAGAAAAGAAAAGAAAAACAAGAAAAGAGGAAGGAAGGAATTTTATGTTGTGATGTCATGATGCATGCTTTGTTAGCTTGATAAAACCTCCATTGACTGCAGATATCCATGAATAACATCACCATGTGTTATGCTTCTGAAACAGGTGGATGGCAGCAATGGATATGGCTAAGTGAAAATAGGCCAATAAAGTTGGGGTTAATCTAACTCAGTAGGGAAACTCAGTAGAGAAACAAAGTACTATCAACCTATTAGGAGAACCAGCAGATTATTTCGATATTCACATCTCTCTCCTTCCCCTATTCTTCCCCTGCATCTTTTCATTTATTAATTCTTCAATAAAGGTATTCCTGCCTCAATTTTACAGATATGTCAAGGGTGGCATGCACATGGATGGAAGAGGGCTGTTTAGCTAACTACTCCATGCCTTTGATAGTTGTCTTCCTTTTTGTGACACCTTTGCAGACCAACTGGAAAGCATTTGATCAGAGTCATTCTTTACTCAGTGAATTCCTTGCTATCATAGTTCCATCATTATATTCCTGCTTCTATTTTCTCGTTCTTTTTTGCAGCTGTTAATTTTGTGCTTGTTATCTTCATTTCAAAGATGGGGAGAGGGGAAATGAGAGGGCAGGATCATTTTCTTAATTCTTCTTAGGCTTTCAATTTGCTTTGGTTATGATGATATGAAATTCTACTCCTGTTTGAATCAAAGCAGTGAAATCTTATTATGTATTATTCCTCTTTGATACTGTTTCATCTAAGCTTTCTGAATGAGCACTCTGGCTGTAGTCATTAATGCATGGTCATTGATTGGTTTTTTTTAAAAAAATGTTCAGTTTCTATTTAAGTAATTCTTACAAGTGTTTGTAATACAAATTATCACTGGCTATTCAGTGAGCTGGAGTGTGCATTCAGAAAATGTAATATTTCTGGTGGCCTTTATAAAATAAATGTAATACCATGTCCCATGTGTAATAATAGATCTGACACTGCTGATTCTTCAGATGTAGAGATCTAAAAATATTTATAACTTATTTGCTGCCTGATGCTCCCTTTATTTCATTCATTAATGTTAGTTTTTTTTTTAAAAAAATATTTTTTTAAAGATTTCAGAAACAATTATGAGATTCAAACATTAATTGAATATTTTAAGTTCCACTTATTTTAGTGGGAGTTTGACATAAGTTTCACTGGAGTCCATTCGTTCTGTTTAAATGTTATGTCGGTATATAAACAAGAGCTAGTTTGGTCTGGTAGTTAAGGCATCAGGCTAAAAACTGGGAATCTGTGACTTCAGGTCCAGCCTTAGTTATGAAATCTAGCTGGTAACCTTGGACCAATCACTCTCCCTCAGTCCCAACCCACTTCACAAGATTGTTGTTGTGGGGAAAATAGGAGGAAGAAGCATCAGATATAGTTGCCATCTTGAGTTGTTTATAAAAAATAATAAAGGCGGGATATAAAGTAAATCAATTAAATAATTACCACAGGCCCAGAAACTTCATCCTAGATACAAATTTGAAATTAATTTGAAATTCCCTATCCAAGGCAAAGAAGAAAACTTCCTTCTCCCTGTCAAATTACAAGACCAGTTTTTGTCAGAAATTTTACAACTAGGAATAGAGAAAAAGGTATATGGGAACAGGGCACTGTTTACCTTTTGCCCAGATAACATAGGAATATCCGGTTGAATATGAAGAAAAGTTAGGCATGCTTGTATTCATCCAGTTCATGAAGTTGTGGTTGAGTTAAGTCAGTTGTTCACCAATCCATGTAGTAAGAACACACAGGCACTATATATTTGGGATAATATTACATTGTTCTGTAGTATTAAGCAGTAGAATAGAAAAATCTAAAGTTACTGACAGGGTGACTAATTGTTTTAATTAATGTGTATTGGATTTTTTAAAGGTAAATTACAGTGATAGATAGATTTTTATAATTGGTCCTCCATATATAGTAGCAATTTCTGGGAGATTTTATTTGAACCACAACATTAGGTACAAGAGCAATTTTCCACATTATTTATCTGGTCTTCATACAATTTGATTATTATGTTAATAGAAATGTATATTTCTCTCCTTGTCTGGTCTATTCCAATTTTTCATTTACTTAATCATCTGTACATTCTGTCAAAAATAACAACACCGTTCTGTGACTTTAAAAAAAATTAAGGTCTTTTAAACTTATTTTTATATGTATTTTTTACAAATATATACACTTTGTATACACTTTATTCTTTAATAAATACATTTTGTATTTCTTTTCTTGCATACAACTTTCCCTGATAGATATATTGTTTAGATAGAATTAATGGTTTGTTCCAAACAGTGCAGTAATCCCAGAAGTGTTCATTGGGTTGAGTTATTGAAATGTATGCATGTGGGAACATGTTTATTTATATTTCTATACCATCTAGTGTGCAAGACTATACGAATGGATCAAACAGGATTATCTAATATTCCTGTATTGTCTAAACAAAAACATTCTGATAGCATATCCTATTAGAAAAAAAGGTGTGCTTCTGATAAAATAATTTAATAAAATACCTATAGACCTATAGACACCTATAGAATAGAGGGGTCCCCAAACCCCCGGTCCATGGACTGGCACAGGTCCATGGCATGCCAGAAACTGGGCCGCGCAAACAAGCAAAGCCCCATCCACAGGATGCAGGCAGCATGTGAAACTATGCCACCTCCAGTCCACAGAAAAACCTCTCTCCACGGAACCAGTCCCTGGTGCCTAAAAGGTTGGAGGGCCACTGGAATAGAAGACACCTAAAGAGAGAAAGATTTAATTCTCACATTAAACATTACCTAAGTGTATCTTCCATCTTCTTTACTTTGTAAAGGTGTTTATTGGGCCCTGCCTTTCCATAAACCATTTCATTTCCAAACCATAGAATATTTCCAAACAAAGTTTTTTTCCTAATGTTATTATCTCTCAGAGGCAACTTCAGTGTGAGAGAATAGTTTAAATAATTTACTTTTCTACCATTTGGCTTGTCTCTTTTGCTCCAACTAGAAACATTCAAAGAAGTAAATCTTAAATAAATCATAACTAACTTTTGTCCATTAACGTGAATGGATCTCTTCTGAGTATGCCTACAATATAGAATCAATCAGTCTATCGTGAATAATTAAGCCATTATTTTCTCAAAATTGTTCGCTCCATCCCAAAAATATTTGAATGAAATGTAAAGCTTATGAAAGGAAAGACATTGGCTGGGATGTGGAGAAGATTTAGTTAAGGTGTCCATGAGGTCTACTGTGCTGACCTTTGGTATATATAGATGCAATAGTCCTACTGCATCAGGCCACACCAGCAGCAGTAAGGACCCTGGGAAGAGAGTAAATATTAAACTTTCATTGACCCACTCATGTTCCTGGATGTAACTTCTACAGCCCATAGGTATTATAGGAAAGTATATTACCATAGTAGTGCTGTAGGAGTAAAGCCTTCTTGTATCCTAACAACAGAACCCTGCTATTATGTGCATTGATTCATGTACATGTTTGCATTTGAGGCAGTAAAATCATGTTACATTATTTGGTAAGCTTTTTTCAATGAGCAACGAGCATACAAAGATTAAAAAAACAGGCATTGATATGTTTTGACATTTTCTTACAAAATGATTACTCTAGTTGAAATAACCATCTATTCCAACTTGAAGGTTTTCAGTCATGGTAAAGCTAATTACTTGGGAGTTTTATATCACTATACTGAGAGAAAAATGCCCAAAGAATACTGTAATAATCAACAAGAAACATAGTGGAAAATGAACAGATATCATAGCATAGCATAGCTTTTTTCTTATTTTACTGTGGCTGATAGATTGAAGACATTCCAGTGTGTAGGAAAATACCAGAGATCAGAAGTTGTTGTTTTTTTCAAACTTCTGTAAATGTAGCTCTCATTTGCATCATTTAGTTAGTTAAATGTCACTTTTTAAATATGAATGTATTAAATGTCAGCAGAGCTGATAATTTGAATAGTTATTTTCTCTCCCTCTTATTTTCTTAGCATCTTCCAATTATTAAGGGCATTTTGAGTGTTGATTGCTTGTTTTCTTGATTGGGACCTTTGTCTATTTAATTACTTTTTTTAAAAAAAGAAAAATCAGAAGTTACCCTTAATGATATCTGAATCCTCCCCCACTCTTGTTCTTGGCTTCAGTGAGAAAAAGAATATACACAGTGGAATATTGCAAAAACACTGGGTAGGCTCCCATGGAGAGGCAATTTATTTTGTGCTGTAGATGTTCCTTTTTTGGGTCCAGAGTAGGCTGGGTCTCAATGTGCTTTTGCTGTTGCATGCCTCATCAGGAGCCTAGTACAAGGGAGCCAATTAATTGCAACTACAATTGTTGCTATCAAATTATCAATCTTGTGAGAAATCTGATTTTCTAATTAATGTGGGAGCATATGTGCATTAATCTGTCTGCTATTTCTGTTCTCTAATGAGACAGATACTTATAATGCTTTCTTAAGAAATAATAATAAACTGACTGGCTGTGCATGACACTGTAGGCTAATTAATAAAATAGTGGCAGCTCTTCAATTTCCCTGGGCTAAATATCTTACATCTTTAACATATTATTTACCATTTGTAGCTTCAACTTTGGATAGCAGAGATGCAGCTGATAGTGTAAATTTGGCAATTAGCACTCTTGAAATGAGAGGAGAATGTGCAAAGGGTGTTACTTGGGAATATATTCTCATGCTCCCTGTTGCAAATGTGGTACAAGAGAGGAAAGAACAGATTGTTATTGGCAACACCTAGTGGTATCTTCTGTCTATAATGAAGAATCTCAAAAATATGTTCAAGGATAAATCAAGGTAGAATTTTCAACTTTGCACACATTTCCTTTGGAGACAAATATGTTTGAAGTACAAAAAATACCAGGAAAGTAAACATAAAATAACAGAGTTGGAAGAGACCTAGTCCCAGTGGTGGGATTCAAATATGGATGTCGCTTCCGGAAGTCCATTCTGGGCCTGGGCAACAAAAAATTAGCTACCGGTTCTGCCGAAGTGGTGCGAACTGGCTGAATCCCACTACTGCCTAGTCCTTCTAGTCCAACCCCCTGCTCAACAGGATATCCTATACTATTTCAGATAAATAGCTGTCCAGTCTCTTTTTGAACACCTCCAGTGGGGGTACCCACAACTTCTGAAGGCAAGCCATTCCACTGGTTGATTGTTCTCACCATTAGGAAATTTCCTTTTCTCCTTGATTAGTTTCCATCCATTGTTTCTTGTCTTGTCTTTTCAAGCTTTGGGAAATGGTTTTGTGGCAGCCTCGCAAATATTGGAACACTGCTATTATGTCATCCCTGGTCCTTCCCCCCCCCCATTAAACTAGTCATACCCAATTCCTTCAACCATTCTTCATATGTTTTAGCCTCCAGCCCCTGATCATCTGTGTTGCTCTTCTCTGCACTCTTTCCAGACTCTCAACATCTTTTTTATATTGTGGTGACCAATATATAGAGAGTATATGTATATGATAGAATATATGTATATGAGTATAGAATATGATAGAGGTACAACCTAAATCAAATGACTGAAGGAAACCAAAAGAGGATCATCTGGTTTTTGTGTTTCCATATCAACACAGTTTTCAACCTCATCTTCCTTACTATATACCTAGAATGATCAATTTGGATATATCTTCTTTCTTTTTTTTTTAAATATATATTTTATTTTTTAAGACAACAAAACATAACACACATACACACACAGTGTATACTCCTTTTTTTTAACAGCAATTTCGTAACGGTAATCTTCTATTATTTACATTTCCCCCCCTTATTCTTCTTTAAATATATTTGTCCTTGTTGTCCCATTGTTTCTTATTTCCATTTTTCTTCCTTCATACTATACTTCATACTAAAAATAATACATATTATTACTATACATTATTATACACACATTTTCCATTTTTTGACCTTTCCACATTTATTCTCATTTATTATTTCTAATCTTCAACCAATCATACCACTTATTCCATATTAGATAGTATTTTGTGTCTTCCTTTTCTTTTATCTCTTTTGTTAATTTGTCCATCTCCGCACAGTCCAGGATTTTTCTTATCACTTCTTCCTCTGTTGGTATATTCTCATTTTTCCAGAACTGTGCGTAGACTATTCTTGCTGCCGTTGTTATATGTAGGATTAAGTACCGTGTTTCTTTACTATATTTTCTGTTTAAAATACCCAGCAGAAAGATCTCTGGTTTCCAGTCTACAGGTTGATCTATTATTTCTTCCATCCATCTTCTTATTTTAGTCCAGTATTTTTTCGCAACTGGGCATGTCCACCATAGATGATAATATGTTCCATGTACTTTTTTACATTTCCAACATGTTGGCGAATTGTTCTGGAACATCTTGGCAAGCTTTGCTGGTTGAAGATGCCATCTGTAGAACATCTTCAACTGGTTTTCCTTGAATGTCGCAGACATAGTCAATTTTATGTTTGTTTCCCATATTTTTTTCCATTTCTCCAATTCTATATTATATCCGAAATTTTTTGCCCATCTGATTATTGTATCTTTGATAACCTCATCTTCCATTTTATATCTCAGTAAGTATTTATATATATTGCTGATTAATTTTATTTCTGTTCCATGTATAATTTTATCCAATTCTTGTGGCTCCTTCATATAATTTTTTGTCCTCTGTATATTTAGATTGAATTTGTGTAAATGTCCACCAGTCAATCTCTCTGCCTACATCTTGTTCCAATTCTTGTTTTGTTTTCAGATTTCCCTGTTCGTTTACCAATTCCTTGTATCTAATTATCTTATTTATGTCCAGTAGGTTTGGGTGTTTCAGAGCTTCTGTTGGGGATAACCACATTGGAATTCTTATGTAATGTTTTTGTTTTATTTTTTCCCAAGTCTGTAGCAATGCATCCCTAACTATGTGTCTTTGAAAGTATCTGTGTATTTTATATTTTCCGTCCCATAGGAATGCATGCCACCCCGCTTGCAAGTCATGTCCTTCTAGTGTTAAAACTCTGGTATTTTTCAATTCCATCCATTATTTTAGCCAAGTTAGGCTCAATGCTTGGTAGTATATTTCCCACTCTGGTAATGCCAATCCCCCTTTATCTTTCATATTTTGCAAGAGTTTTAATTTAATCCTGGATTTTTTCCTTTGCCATATAAATTTAGTGACCAATTTATTTAATTCTCGAAAAAATGTTTTCCCTAATTTTATTGGAATAACTTGGAACAGGAATAACATTTTTGGCAATATATTCATTTTGACCGTAGCGATCCTCCCTATAAATGAAATTTGTAGATTTTCCCAATTTTCTAAATCTTTTTTTATCTGGTGTAATATTTTATCGTAATTATCCTCCTTAATCGAGGAGCACTTCGCTGTAAACCAAATCCCTAAATATTTTATTTTCTTAGTTATGCTTATTTTTGTTTTATCTTCCAGTTCGCTTTCCTGTGCCTTTGTAAGATTTTTGGTTATTAATTTGGATTTATTCTTATTGATCTTAAGTCCGGCTATCTCACCGAATTCTTCTATTTTTTTAATCAATTTAGGGCGGGTTTCTAATGGGTCTTCCAAAATGAATACCAAATCATCAGCGAAGGCTTGGACCTTATATTCTTCCTTCTTAATTTTTAAACCCTTTATTTCTTGGTCCTCTCTGATTTTTGTCAGGAGTATTTCTAATGATAAAATAAATAGAAGAGGCGAAAGTGGGCACCCTTGTCTTACTCCTTTGGTTATATCAATTTTTTTCTGTCATTTCATCATTTATAATTACCCTAGCTGTTTGTTTAGTATATATTTTCTCAACCATCTTTGCAAATTTTGTCCCAAATTCCGTATAGTTCAATTGTGTTATAATAAACTTCCAATTCAGATTATCAAATGCCTTCTGGGCATCAAGGAAAACCAGTGTAGCTTGTCTTTCAGAATGGACTTCATACAATTCTAAGGTATTCATTATTATCCTCATATTATTTTTTATCTGTCGTCCTGGTAGAAATCCATTTTGATCTGGGTGGATGTAGTTATTCAATTTTTTTTTAATCCTTTCTGCTATTATTGTTGCAAATGTCTTATAGTCTGTATTCAGTAAAGAAATCGGCCTATAATTTTGAATTTGTTGCAGGTCTGAGTCTTCCTTAGGGATGAGGGTGATAATTGCTTCAGTCCAAGTTGTCGGTATCTTCGCCTCCTCCAGCACCTCATTACAAATCTCCAACATTATCCATTGTAGTGACTCTTGTGTATTTTTATAAAACTCAACCGGAATTCCATCTGGGCCTGGTGATTTATTGTTTCTAGTTCTATTGCAGTTATTGGTCTATTCAACATTTCCTTTTGTTCTTCAGTGATTTTGCTCATTTTTGCTGCCTCTATGTATTGTTTGACTTTATCATCTGCTATATCTTCCTGATGGTATAGCTTTGAGAAGAAATTTTGTATTATGTTCTTTTTCTCTTCCCGTCTATATTGTACTGTTCCACTTTCATCTTGTAGTTGATGTATTGTTCTTTTGCCTTTTTCTTTTTTTAATTTATAGGCCAACCATCGACCAGTTTTATTCGCATTTTCAAAATAATTTTGTTTCGCCATCTTAATTTTCTGTGCCATTTCTTTTTGTATTGTCAGATTAATCTTGTGTTTTATAATATTCCATTTTTCTTTTATCTTTTTGTTTTGTGGATCCTTCTGTAGATCACCTTCTATTTTTTTAAGTTCTTCTTGTAATTTTTCTTGTTGAAGTCTCCTATCTTTATTTTTTCTTAGAGTTGTATGCAATTGTCAATCCCCAAATGTAGGCTTTTGTAGTATCCCACAAATTTTGTGTTGATGTCTCTTCCTTTTTATTTACCTGAAAAAATAATGTCAACTCCTTTTCTAGCATCTGTATATATTGTTTATCTTTACACAGTCTTTGATTCATTGACCATCTTTTTCTCTGTTTCTGGCCTTTCCATTTTATTATTATTGGGTTGTGATCCGCCCAATCATTAAGTCCTATTTCAATTTCCTCTATCCCGTTTTGTACTTCTGTTGTTGCCCAGGCCATATCGATCCTAGACCAGGATTGATGCGGATACGAATAGAATGTGTATTGTTTGTCTGATCTGTGTGTCTCTCTCCATATATCCTGAAGGTTTTGGTAATATATTTTTCTTCTTTTTGTTCTTTTTACTACTCTTATAGTCTTTCTTAACATCAACTATTGCATTTAGATCCCCAATCATACAAATACTTTCATAATCCAGATCCACTAGTTTCTTATGTACCTTTTTAAAAAATTCATGTTGATTATTATTTGGTGCATATACTGCCATTAATAAAATTTGTTTTTGCTCTAATTCTATTTCCAACATTAAAATTCTCCCCTCTTCATCCGAATATATTAATTTTGATTTTTTTTTTACATATATAGCAATTCCTCCTTTCTTGTTTTGTGCTAATGTTGTGTATAGTGTTCCTAATTTTACATTCTCTAGTAGTTTTCTATAATCCTTTTTTATATGAACTTCCTGAAGACATATCACGTCTGTATCCCATTTCCTTAATTTGTTAAACAATTGTACTCTTTTTCTTGGTATGTTTAAACCATTAATGTTTACAGAAAAGAGCTTAATTGCTTCTCCCATTTTTTACTTGATCTTTTTTTGTGCTTCTTGTCTCTATTACCCTTCCTTTTGCTCCTTCTCTTTCTAACCTTTCTCTTTCTTGTACCTTTTGTGTTTCTCTTTCTCATTCAACTTCTAATAGGTCTTCCTCCTGGCTTTTACTCTCCGGCTCTTCCCTACTTTCTTGTTCTTCTCCCTGCGCAAAGTGACGTCCATAAAAGTCCTGCACTTTCTCGAGTGTATCTATCTTATATTTTTTTTCTTGCCATGTTAGAAATATGCCTCCAGGTACTAACCATCGAAACATAACTTTGTATTTAGTTAACTGGGTTGTTAGAAATTGGTATTCTCGTCTCTGATTTCGTATTCTATGTGGTATTTGCTTTAATACAATTATTTCTTTACCCTTATAAATTATCGGTTCGTCTCTTGTTTTTTTATATATTTCATCCCTTATTGATCTTCTAGTAAACCTTATATGCACCTCTCTCACCAATCTATGCCTTCGTGCATAATTTGTATATACTCGATATATTTCGTCTATGTCTCTTCTTGTTTCCTGTTTGTCCTTTCCTAATATCTCAGCCAATATCTCAGCCATCTTCTCTCCCAAATCTTCTTCTTTTTCCTCTATGATCTTTTGAAATCTTAGGAAGAACAAAACTTTTTCCATTTCCAAGAAGGCAATAGATTCAGTCAACTCCCTGTTTACTTGCTTGGATTTCTGTTCCATCCTTTCTATTTTACTATCAACTTGATCCATTTTTGTTTCGACTTTTTGAATTCTTTGTTCGTTCTCTATCATTGTTTGTTGTATACTCCCTATCTTATCATTCATGTTTTTAATTTCGTCTCTCATTTCTCCAATATCATTCTTGATTTCTTTGTGATGAATTTTCATTTCTTCATGATTGTTTGCTATTGGCTCTTGGGTCTTCATCATTGTTTCCTGAATCATTTGTAGTGTTATCTGCATGCTCTGTGGGTTCATCGCCAATTCTGCTTTATCTTTTTCTTTCCCCAGCATGGTCACTATCATTCTTTGACTTGTAGGAGAGGCCATTATGGGTGTGGGATCTGTAGCTGTTTTTTTGCCTACTTTAGTTGTTGTTGCGATACTTGTCATTTTTATTACTTAAATAATGTTCTTCCACATTTGCATATATAAATTTATGGCAAGTTGTTTTTGTTAATCAAGTTGGTTTTCAATCTATATAATCTAAGCTTATATATATATATATATATATATATATATATATATATATATATATATATATATATATAATATTTCTAATTATGTATCAATATATATGACTATAATACCTTTATATAACATTATTCTTAGGGTTAACGTTAAAAATAAGATTACAAATAGAGTTATACCTTTTCTTATCCCACTATTATATAGTATAATTTATAATACTCTTAACACCTCTTATATATATTTCTATAACACTACACACAATGCATATACATATACTATTCTCTAAGTATTATCACCACTCTTAATTTCATTCACTATCACTCTTATTTGAATAATCACCTTTCTCTATATTTCTTTACTCTACTATAATTACTTTCTCAATTCTATTTAATTCAATTACTCAATTATACTTATTTCTATACGTTAATTCAATTCATTTGCTTCATTCCTTTTAATACGTTGCCTGGCGTCCCTTTTCTTCTTGTTGCTTAGTCACTGATTGTATATGGGTGCTACAATATTGCATCAGCCTTTTTTTTTCTCTGTCTCAATTTAATGTGTCCACAGATCCACCAAATGTCACCTCTTATTTCTTCTTCTGTATATCCAATGTATCCAAAACGTCCACTAGTCACTTTACCCAGATATATGTCAGTTAAGATTCAAATTTCAATGCTATTTGCTCTTCAAAGATAAGTTCCACTAATTAGTATTTAATTTCTCCGTTGGCTCACTTCAACTTTTAATCCTTATGTTATTTTTTTCAAAGTCTCTTAATCACCCTTTGTTACCTTCGGCCGTCCTTTCTCCAGTCCTTTCTCTAGTTTCAATCTCTGCTTCTTGCAGCTCTTAAATTCCGGTCTTTCACGTTTTATAAACTTTACTATGGGCTCTCTGCTTCTTCTCGCTGCTCTTGTTCTGCTCTATTGCTCCCTTCTCCGCTCTATTCCATTTCAATTGCCGCTGTGTCTCTCTCCTTATCACTTTGATTTTTCCACGCCTTCTCTCCGCCAAGTATTCCTCACCTCCTTCAGGGGTTTCCTTGTCTCCCGTATGAAGCTGTCAGTTCTACTTTTCGCTTCCCTCTCAGGCTGCCGCCATCACTCCAGGCTGGCCTTAGAGACCGTCTTCTTCTCCGCCAATTTTAAGAGTGCTGCTCCTGTCTGCTCAGGTGTTTGCTTTCCACCCGGCTTCTCTGAAGCTTCCTCTTTAATTTATCAATCTCTCCGGGATCGGTAAAGCCCTTACCGGGCTCTTAGCGAAGACTTTTCCGGGATTTAGGAACAGAGATCTGTTCCTTCACCCACTCCACGATGATGTCACAGCCGGAAGTCTCAATTTGGATATATTTTCAATGCATGCAGTATGATTTCTTCTCAGTATTTACATGGCCTAAAACTAACCACAGATATGTAGAAAAAATGTGTTGGTCTTTCAGTGCTAAAGTATTTTTTTTTTTTTTAATCTTTTCACAACTGATAATACGCAATTTTCCTTAAAAGCAGTGGGCAGGAGATTGGAAGGTTTGGGGATGATGATTCTTTCTTAGTGAAGGACATGTTGTAAAAAGGAGATGGAAAATTATTGGATGTGACTGGACATGAACAAATGGCATGCAGTTGATATCAATATAAATAACTGGATTTTTTTTTATCATGGGACATATTTCCAAGGTAAAGCATTTCTGGCAAATGAAATATTTCACCTCATGAGAAAAGGGAACAATGTTTTCTAAAACTGTCCCCTGCAAACCTGGGAGGGGGGCTTTAAAATGAGTCTGGTATGAAAGTAGAGGAGATTCTAGAAGACAGCATGATGCAAAATACTGGAACTGATTGGGACATACAAAAATATAGGCACCAGAATCATGCAAAGTCAAGATGGCAACTTCAATTGTACAATTGCTCCTTGATTTTTAACTTTCCCTCTTCTGTATTTCTCTAGAGGACATTCAATAGCAAGCATGTACATTCCATAAAGAATGTTATGTGAGCCAAGAATCCTAAGGTCTCATATAAATGAACAAAGCATTTCAAATAAACAGAAATACTGTAACTAGATGTTTTACTGCAGGAAGACATTCAATCATCATTTAGTAGGCATTACTGAAACCTGGCGAGATAAAAATAATGAGTGGAATGCAAGGACTAAAGGATATAACCTTTCATTTCTGACTAGGCCAAAGAGAAGGAAGAATACCACTGTTGGTGAAGAAAGGTGAAAGAAGCACATACACACATATGCATACAGTATACCATAGACAGACAAACTAGACATCCAAATTCTGGGCAATGTCCTCATGAACAAGATTGCAAAACTTAAAAGCAGACTTCAATTACTTGGACATCTGTTGGAAAACCAACTCTCTAAGAGTTCAAATTTCCAAAATTTCTCAGTGGCCAAGAAGAACAAACAAGGGCATTCCATAATTTGTTCATCTTTCTAAAATATATCTGAAATTTGGCCCAAAGATTGTGCAAATGTAAGACTATAATCTTAACAGGAATATTGACTGCAGGGACCTTTATTCTTTTAAAAATGGCATCTTTATGGCACTAGAAGGAATCTGGTAGGCATGTCTACTTGAGAAAAAAGACTGCAAATTGAAAAAAAGTGGAAAAACAGTCCTTTCCATGATATCTTATATACAGCAATTTTTGAAAGACTCAAGGCTAAGACTGTATGATCAAGGCTAAGACTCTGTGGTCAGGCAAAGACTGTGTGGTCATTCCTCCTCATTTTTTCCCATTTGCATACTGATTGCCAAGCAGTAGCAGATATTGCAAAAAGATATCTCCATAAGGCAATCTTATCAGAAATCTGAACTCTTCCTGAAATATTTGTTTGGTTAATCAAGAAATAGGTTACATTTATCAATTATTCAGCGGCAATTCCTTGAAATATCTTTGTTAACCAAAAGGAAGTTTGATCTCTGGTTGGCTTGTTTTCCATTTTTCCAAGTGGGGTTATCTGCATTGGTAATGTTTTAGCTTCAAGACAGGATTTAAAAGAAAACTCCACCTCTCTACCTACAGCTGATTCTAGATCTACTCGGTTGTTCTCTTCTGCTTGTTCCATTTCCATCCATTGAGGTAGTTAGCTTAGATGTAGGCAGAAAAAGAAAATATTTGAGCTGTTCCTTCACACCTACCAGCCTTTTTGTTGATCCCAGAAACATATTTGAACTCTCTGAATCAGTGATACTACTTAGCAGTGGATTGCTGAATATAGCTACAGATGAACCACATGATCTGATTCATTCATCCATCCCTTCAAGTTTTTTATTCTATAATATAGTTATGTTCAATTCCATTTCATTTTCACATTAATTAAAAAAGTTCTTAAAAAGTATTTAAGAACATCATATAGGTTAAACAACCAGCAGGGTGAAACCCAGTGAATAATGAAGCTTCAAGAATTTGCATATTTTAGGACTTCTGGTTTTGCGTCATGGCGTGACGGACTCAGGAAGGCAGGGCTCTGCCTTTCGTGCCCAATTTCGCCCTGCTTAATTGCCCCGAAGAGGCGACTAAGAAGGAGGGGTGCCTTGTTGATCATGGAGAGACGGCTGTCTTTCCATTCAATCCTAGGAAAGCCCTATAAACTGGCAGGGGAAAGACCGGCCGCATCTCTGCTGCTGACAACCAAAGAACAAAAGCTTCAAACAGCACATCATAAACAGCATGTTTGGAACTGGGTGAGAATATTGATCCTTTCTTTACTGTTTTACAACTGAATTTCCTGGGAAAGGCTCCCAAGAAGCTAAAAACCTCTGGATGTGAATGGAAGCAGCATTTTAAAATTTTTATGGGGGACAGAAATACACAATGCTGAAGTGAAAATAATACAAAGCTACAGTTTTGATAAATTTGAGAACTGAGATAATTGTTAAGATTTTCTCTTTGAAAAAAAATCATTGAGGTGAAATATAAGAAATATAAGAAATCAACCCTTTGTTTTAAGAATGGAAAATGGACTTTGAATGACATCTAGTGGTGGATATGAGTACAGCACTATAAATAGCTCCTTGGCTGCTTGGTGACTTTCAGCTTAAGGGAGAACAGCCGGCAATAAAGGAAAATACTTTGGCATATTTATCACCTGACCTTCTTGGACTATAAATACCTACTGAGCTTGGACCTTTAATCTCAAGAGCTAGTGGGATAGAAAAAAAATGACTTTTGAATACGTCTGGCTGCAAGGAGGTTGAACATTCTGAACACTTTGAAAATTGTGGGTTACAACCTTGCCTGACTGATAATTTTCAGGATACTTGAGACAAAGGATTACTATAAAATATTGCCATTAGGACTGGATTATAAAGGCTACATATAAAGACCAGAAAACTAGAGGAAACTTTGTTCCACACTTACTGAGACTGGTGATTCTAGAGGATTTCTAGGAATGATGCCTTAAGAAAAAAACAAATACCTTTCAGAAGGAAATATTCTCTATGCTTCAGCTAATTCATCAAACAATTATTGCACACAAAGAGGACATAAAAAGAAACCATAATGAGACTAAAAATAACCTAGATGATATAAATGACTAAATCTCCAAATTTAGTTCCCAGACAACAACTACAAAGTATGAACAAATAAACTAGAAATCAGAGGATGAAGCAGAATAAATGGAGCTAGAGATGGAGGAGACAGGAGAAGGGAAATGTGGACTGCCATACACAAATAAAACACTGCAAGTCCTACCTATAACAATGAAAATACAAAAGACCCTTTACTCCTTTCTTGAAAATACACCTGATGACAAGGAAGAAGATTCTAGAAAATGGAACATAGAAGGGGCAGGGCAAATGTTTAGGGAATGTGGATGGGTGGAGTCCCCCCCCCCAAAATACTCTACTTAAATTGTCTTCCTCATGCCAAGCAGCTTTCACAAAAATAGAAAGAAAATTCTTGGGCAATTTAATTGCCTTGGCCAATTTAATTGCCTTGGCCTGGAAAGCTACTTGGCTAAGGAAGAAAGCGAGAGTTAGATTTAAAAAACAGAGGATTTGATCTATCAGAAGGGGCACTATCTGATTAATATACTTGTTTGAATATGATTAAAAGAATGGATGACCCTTAGATATAACTAGATTTTTATAATGGAAGATATGATTTAGAATTAAAATAGAATTTTTTTTCTTCTTTTGATATGGGAAATTTGAAAATAAGAGGATTGGTATGAATAATTTTTTTTAGCTATATAAATGTAATTAATATTGAGAAAATCATAACTGACAAAGATACTTTAAATATTGATGGGAAATCAAACTTTAATAAGAGCACAAAAACAGGATATTGACATGAATTGATATTGTTATTTGTATAATATTAGTAAAATATGATGAAGGTGTCTATATATAATTTTGTATACATCAATAGTATCAAGAATTGTAATTGTCTAATGAGGGGAAAATGGAAAAAATATGGGGAAGAAAGGAAGATCAAGGAAAAAATACTGGATTGTGCAGTACTGAATAGATTTATATTGAAGAAATTAATGTTAAATATGTGAACTCAGACAACATGTTTACTAAGCTCTAAAGATTGTAATTTTTAAAGATTAATAAAACTTATTTTAAAAAAAGAATTTGCATATTTCAGATTTAGATCAGGCATGTCAAACTGCCGGCCCACGGGCCGGATGCGTCGCGTCAAAACCGCACCCATCCCATTGCCGGCAATGGGGGAAAAAATCACGATACATCGCGCAAAGTCATGTGACATCGCGAGTATGACATGCCTGATTTAGATTGTAGATTTAGTATTCCCTACCTAAAGAACAATTTACTCAAGTTTCCTTGCAGTGGTCAGATACCCGTGCATTCAGCTCAATATCTAAATTAAATTTTCCACTCCAGTTTAAAACATGTACCCACAATATTTTATTAATTTTATTTGGCAATTTTGAATGCTGGTTTTAAAAATAACCTTATGAACAATAAAAATCTAGTAATGATATTTTGTTTTTCTTAATGTATATGATCGTATTACAAAACAGCTATCCCTATTTACTGATGTATTGTAATTAATTAATTCAAATGTAATTATACTTACAGTAGGCCTACAGGACAGCTTTACAAATGTTAATCTTCAATGAGCAATTATTAGGATTAATTTGGCAAGTTCTAGCTTATTGCACTTATAAAACGATTATGCACATGTGTATTTAAAAGTAAATTTTAATGAAAGCAATAGCTTTATTCCATATTAGATGTGCATAGGATTGCAGACTTAGAACTACCACTCAGGCTTAGAATAATTTCTGTCTTGATGTTGTGTACATTATTAAAATTGATTGGTATTAATCTTCACATAAAGGATACTAGCTTCAGTTAAATCATTATTTGTGAAAGCCCTTATTAGATATACAACTAGCCTATCAAAAACAGATGGCATTTGGAACAGATATGCATCCAATTGGGGGAAAATAAGTTTGCCATTAAACCAAATTAATATAGCTTCCTAGTTTGCCAACTTAAGTAATTTTAATATACTCAGGCAAGTTAACTCTTTCCTGTCTATCTGTACATTTGATAATGAGCAAAATGACATTCATAACTGGCTAACACCTCCTGAAATAATTGCGTGAAATACTCCAGAAAATCTTGGAATGTGATTTCTATAAATTTGATAAGTAGCAGCAATACAAATGATGGTTTTAAAGGTCACAATAAAATAAAATTAATTAAATACATAGTACTACCTTGTGCTATGGAAATGATTTCCCTTGGTAACTAGAACAGAGAAGTAATCCATATGCAGCTGTGAATTCCAAGCACTAAATCAAGACTTAACCTTGAATTACTCATTGAGTAAGGGACTATGGCATTTCTAAATGACTGGATTCCAATAAAATCCAAGCAATCTTTTGGTTGGAACAACAGAACATTACCGGTTATATTTGATTAAGAACTGTGAAGATTCAGCCCTACACACCTATTTTTTGTTGGTCTAAGAGTATGTATTGCATTGTAGTGAACCTCACTGCCCAAATGCTTTGACATAAACATATATTGTACAGGTGAGGGGGCAATGAACAAAACATGCATCATAATAACAAATTATGTTCTTCATTGTCTTGCTTCTAGCATTATGATGCATGTAAAAATGGTTGAATTTTGTAGCATGTTGACTTTATACATGTTTCATCCCTCTTGAGTTATTGTCATTGAAAATGGATGCTTATGGCCTTGTTTTTTATACCCTCTTCTTGAGCAAAAATAAATCAAGGGCCCTCATTGTCTAAATAACATTAAAAAAAACTGTTCTATCATTCCAAAGATTCAATTGTGCCATAGAACTCTGAGAGGAGGGAAAAAGAAATAGAAAAGAAATACAAAGTAAGACCTAATGTTCCATTTGACAGAAGATGCTATTTCTGGAAAAAAAAAGCCTTGACATCAGCAATTAAAATACAGGTAGAATTAGCCTTAACAAGTCATTTAAGTAGAGGTACAATTAAATAACAAGTACAAGCAGGGGTAGGAGATAATGTATGAAATGAAGCAGAATAGACAATTCAGCTGAATGAAATGATTGAAAGGGTAGATTTCAAACAACCTTAGTCCACATTATTTTCAGGAACAGAATATCCCACCACTTTAGGTTTTACAGGTTTATAAATGTTTGCATTTAGTTTAAAGTATTAACTGCCTTGAGAATCCTTTGGCCAGAAAAGTGAAGTAACCATTGCATAAGTAAATTAAGACAAACAGCAGAACATTTAACACATTTAGATCTTCCTGCAAATATTAACAATCAGATAGTTAAACAGAGTTTTAGCATTTGGCAACCACAATGTTCAGCAATTCCCCCCCCCCCCCCGTTTGCAATGCACATGCATAGTGTTCACTTTTGCATTCAACAAGCTGCTTGTTGAATGTGGTCCTCAGGTCCGGAACATCAGCTTTCATACCCCTTTTTTCTCCCCGCTAAGAATCCTGTTTGCAGCTAAAGCAACAGGAATGGAAGCTGTTAAGAGTTATTTTATTGCTTATACATTATCCTCACTTGTAGAATACATAGAACAAAGCAAAAAATATTTAAGTTAATTGCAATTTGTCTTGAAAACAGGGGGGGGGGAGAGAACTCCTCCAAAATATATTGTATTTTGTATTACTACAAAATCCTACTATTCTTTCAATCTAGTGACATTTCAAGCTCATCGTATTCTGCACACTTCTAGAATCTGCTGGTTACATAAAATAAAATATGAATAAATGTACAAGTAGCTCCATTCCTTTTTTTTTTTTTTACAGCAAAGATGTTCTTTCTATATACAGCCAATACATTATACACTGGAATCCAGCAGTTGTGATGGATAATTGCATTTGAAGCATTGATCAGCTGTGGAGGGGGGAATATGATTTTTAAGAAATCTCATCAGAAAATTGACTGGCTATGAGAAAATATTCTGCATGTAAAAGCTTGTTCTGATTTCTAGCGAGTAGCTTGTAATGATAAACAATAATTGCAGCCAACTTTTTCCTTATTCCTATTTATTCTTAAAAAAGGCTAAATATTTGCATAACTGAGAAGCTAAATGTGATAGCAGAATAAACATTTCAACCAAACTTTAAAACTGTTAAATAGATTAAGCTGAAAATGTTTCCCTGAAAATAAGATCCAGTCTTTTTTTTTTCCCTCCAAAAGAGGCATCACGTCTCATTTTTGGAGGGATGGGTATCTTTCCACTTACCTCCAGCACCGACAGCACCGCCTATCCAGCCCACTTTTTCTGTAGCTGAAGGAGCAGCTTCATTCTGCAGCTGAGAATGGAGCTCCGGCCTGCATTTCACCATCAAAGGCTTTTCCGGAAGGCCACTGCAGCCAAGAACTGAGCTATGGATTCAATCCATAACTCGGTTCTCAGCTGCAGAGACCTTGCAGAACCGAGCTATAGGTTGAATCCATAGGTCAGTTCTTGGATGCAGTGGCCTTCCAGAAAGGCCTCTGACTGTGAAATGCAGGCCTGGGGATGCCACAGAGGAAGTGGGCTGGTGAGGAAAGGCCTGGATGCAATGTAAGTGGGTGTGGGGCACGTGGGGCAGCCCCATCCCCCCACCCCACCCTAGCTTGATTTTTAAGCGTGCACATTTCCCCAAAACTAGTAGGGTAGGGTCCCAAAAATCAAGCTAGGCTTATTTTCGGGGTAGGTCTTACTTTCAGGGAAACACAATAACATGTACTAGTGGGATTGATGACTGTTATTATACCAGTTGTAGCCAGCATATGTTGAAAAATTGTGTGACATAATGAGAAATCAAGAAACAACTGAGACTGTGTTTTGAAATCTTATTTTCCTCCCAGTTATAGACAGTGCTCCTGATAGGTGGAGAAAGAGATTTGATCAAAGTTGTTTTTCCATGATGTAATTCATCTCTGCCCTGCAGTATTGCTATTTGCACCATTACAAAGATCTTTTTTTCTACTCAGTTGTGCTAATAATTGTTTTATGATTCCAGTTGCTCTGTCTTCTTATGTTCTATTTTACAGTCTCATATGTGAGATATATAAATAGAATTCATACACACTGTACATACATGCTAAGATGAGGCTACTATAAAAGTTGATGGTCATATATATATGGAGGTAGATAGACTATTTATTGCTAAGAACTAAACCCATGCATACATACAGCTTGGTTCTTAAGGTTCCTAAGGTTCTACATTTAGGCAAGAAAAACCAAATGCACAGATATAGTATAGGTAATACTTGGCTCAATAGTAGTAATTGTGAGAGGGATCTCAGAGTCCTAGTGGGCAATCACTTAAATAACAGCCAGCAGTGTGTTGCAGCTGCCAAAATAGCCAATACAGTCCTGAGCTGCATTAAAAGAGGGATAGAATCAAGATCACATGAAGTGTTAATACCACTTTGTAATGCCTTGGTAAGACCTCACTTGGAATACTGCATCCAGTTTTGGTCACCACAATGTAAAAAAGATATTGAGACTCTAGAAAGAGTGGAGAGAAAAGCCACAAAAATGATTAGGGGACTGGAAGCTAAAACATATAAAGAACGGTTGTTGGAATTGGATATGTTTAATTTAATGAAAAGAAGGACTAGAGGTACCATGATAACAGTGTTCCAATATCTCAGGGGTTGTCACAAAGAAGAGGGAATCAACTTATTGTCCAAAGCACCTGACAAGAAGCAATGGATGGAAATTAGTCAAGGAGAGAAGCAACCTAGAACTAAGGAAAAATTTCCTGACAGTGAGAACAATTAATCAGTGGAACGACTTGCCTCCAGAAGTTGTGGTTGTTCCAACAGTGGAAGTTTTTAAGAAGAGATTGAACAACTATTTGTTTGAAATGGTATAGGGTTTCCTGCCTGAGCCGGAGGTTGGACTAGAAGACCTCCAAGATCCCTTCCAACTCTATTATTCTGTTATTCCTTAATCAATAGAACCATACAATTAAAATTATGGAATGTGGAATGACCTTTTTTTTTTTTAAAAAAAGTATAGTTTCCTTTTTTTGGTCTCGATTAGTGAATAGCATTTAAGACAAGATCATAATTTAGATGTTATCATTATCAATTTAGTTCTTAGTATTTATATCATTTTTCCCGCATACATAATAATAGTCTCAAATATGTAAGGCAGAAACATTACCACACTTGATTCTGGAACTTCTTCCCTTCTGGCATTCCACCATGATATTGTATTTAATTATCATTAATTTCATTCTAAACACATAGGTGGGTTATATATAGTACAATTATATACAGGAATTGTGGATAGAATTAAAAGGTCAATGTTTAGTATAGGGAAGGTTTGATTAAAAATGAGTATCTTGTGCAAGCCTAGATGCTTACACACTGATTGGTGCATATCTGTTTGTGAACTTCAGATGGTTTCATTCTATGCCTTACTTATCTGGTCTATTGCTGGTGTTTGCCATATGTACCTGAGCCACACTTTCAATAGAGTTAATAAAATCTTTCATACCATCAGGGATTTATACATCTGTTCATCTTCCAAGATGATATATGCTGGAATTAACAAAGAATACTATTTTCTTGCATTCTACGTATATAGGAAGAAAAAAAGGAGGCTCAAATCTGACATCATTACAACACTAAAAGCAACGAGGCAATATTTCTGGGTTCTGAAATAATCAGTCACTGACTATTCCTGAACAAGCAAGAATATACCTATATTTCAGCATGCAACAGGTGAACTTTATGAAGAGATTCATATTTTTCTGACCTGTACAGAAACAAAGTTTAAAGAAAATAAAATGACAGCACGTTGCCTGCATTAATCAACTCAGCAGTGAAAAATTTCTATTGTCATCCAAAAAGTCTATTGTTAATGACCACCATTAATTAGATAATTACTATTGTTTTCTGAATTTTCTTTCCCACTGATTTTACTTTTGGCAGTTCCAACTTCCAACTGTGAAAGTATGTTCATTAAGTATTGGGCGAAGTCACCTACATAACATTTTGCCACAGTGAATCTATTAGGTTTTCAGGGGCCAAGATATTCTAAATTGTCTTTTTTTTTCAACAAGGAATTGTTCAATTTAACATATATATAAATCTGGGAATCCCAATTCCAATTTTTAATAGCTGCGGGGTTATTAAGTGGGCTTTAGAAAAGGTTATTTAATTTGTGATGCGTGAAGTGGTAATGGCTATATGCTTCTAAGAGAAATGTAAAGGCTCAAAAACAAAAAGTGGAACAGATGAATGTGTTATGTAGTGCTCCTCATTAGCTAGAATTTACACAACTTCAATGTTACATTGCAGTTATATGACAGCATATTAATAATTTCTAACTGTTTCAATACACTATAATATCTAAATACTAACTTTATCTAGAAATTACAAAATGCTTCAGAGCTATAAGAAAATTGCTGAAGGCCCAGGATGATTTTAAACATTATGAAAATAACAATGGAATTTTAGACAAAGAAAGGCACTTCTATTGCACTACTTTCTCTCTATTCTGAAGTCATCTTCATATTTTTGCCAGCATTCTTTCTTTGATTTTTGGCTTATTGCTTTTTTATCTAATCACGAAGGATGAATCTGTGAAAGTATATGCCATGGATAAGCTATTTAAGTGCTCTTTTTCTATATTTAATTGAGCAAATAAATACATAGTTTAGTAGCAAAACAGAGGGCAGAGGTTGGAGTGAGTAACAGCATGCTTTTAAAATAAGAATGAGTTAAGCATGAGCACATTTTCAATGCAAACATTTTGAGTTGATGCACTTACAAGATTCAGAGTTGTAAATCCTTTCCGAATGTATAGCAGGGCAACAGTTGGCTCCTTTTACTAAGCTAAGTCTCTAGCATTTAGTTTGAAGCTCAAACATTTTCTAAGATACCCCAGTATAAATTAGATCATCTCCAGATATTTTGGCACTGTGAAGAGAGAAGCTCAAATTTACTCTTTTAATGAACCCTATTTTACCGTCAGCCTTTCCTCTCTCCGTAAGTGACAAAGAGCTCATCTGACTTTGTAATGAATCCCACAACTGCATCATATTCAGTCTAGTCATTTATTGAGTTTCCTGCCTGTATCTGTGCTAAAATGTGGCAGCAGCAGGTTGACAGCTGGAGTAAACTACACTGAAGATTGGTTTAAGCTTGGAGCACTTAAAGAAATGTCATTGGAAACAGTAGGAAGTGTTGTAATGCAAACCTATAGAGAGAAGACAGGTTAACAAGAAATAAAGGAATAAAAGAATAACCACAGAAATGGCCAATATTCCATTATATGGAAGGGACATAAGTTTGAAGATTAGCACACAAAACATATAAAATATGTAAGGGAGTTAAGTATCATCAGGTTTCAGTCCAAAGCACACTTACCTAAGAGGCTAACAATATAAAACCATCCACATTTCTTAATAGTATGCTCTCTGGAATTTAGCCCATTCCGGGGAATAGCCAAAGCTAACAACATTTAAGTTGTCCTTAAATGCAAGTATGTGCTTCACAGCAAGCAGGTATGTCTATCCATATTCAGTTATGAACCAAACAGTTATGTCGTCAGCTAGCCACGACGACACTAAACAATGAGATGCCCAGGGGGACATTACAAAATGCTGAAATATACATATCTTTCCTGATATGCAAAATGTATAAGTCATGGCATTTGTGTGATGACAACATCACTCATGTTTTGTCATTGGCCCCCTTCAGATGTCTGTGATATCATGCAACAAAATTTCAGTGGCAACATTTAACATGTTTCCTTAAACATTTTCTAAGAATTAAAAGAAAGATTTGACAAATGAAAACTATCCAGAATACTATTTATGATGATCTATTGATCTTATGGAAATTTAGATGGAAATTGCCTCCATTTTAAGAGAGGAGACATGAAAATAGCATACATATACATATACATACACACACACATACACACACATATATACATATACATACACATACACACACAGAAATACATAATAATACACCATCCTTTTGCAAAAACTTTCATGCCATTATTTTGGACATCTTGGAAACATATGTTTCATCAACCAGTTTTTAGGATTGATATCAGTCAAGTTCTAATTTCCAATAAAAATTCAAGCATGTGTGCAAAAGCCACTGAACCTCTGAATCAATTCAAATACAACTGAGTCAATTTAATTTGTCAAATTGATCTGAAGAGCTAATTCAGCCACAACTACTTCCAACTGAATGTTCAGATTAAAACTTTGCAGTCTTGAATTCCTTCACCAATTCAAATGTTCCATTAAATGGCACAGATTAGGGAAAGTGATTCATTGCCTGTGGCATTGGCATTATTCTTAGAGCTGAAACTTCACAAAGCTTTGGCTAAAGAGGCAAGGCAACAATTTTTACGCCCTGGCTGAAATTTCAGGATTTGGAGAAGTTTAAAGACAAAATTAGTCTCTTTAAAGCTCACTGAGAACCACCGAAAAAGATTTCAATTTTTTTACCAAATGACATCATAATGCTGTCTCCCCCCCCCCCAAAAAAAACCACCCAGTCCCTGAAAAGACTGTTCAGAAAGAGTGTCTATTAATAGGGCTTTATCAGAAATGATGCAGAAGCATTTGGACCTTGCATGAGCTTGCTACTCTCTGCTATTCTTTAAATCAAATGGTGTTTTTTTTCCAGATTTGTGAGCAGGTTTGGGGTATGTGGGTGGGGGAGAGAAATGCAGCTGTTTAAAAAGTCATAAATGTTAATCATTATGTGTGATCAGCTACAGGAAAGTGTCCAGTGTGGAACTGCAAAACAACAGCAGCATGTTGGGGTATTCCACGAGGATAAGACATTTTATTAATATACTACTAAAATAAATGAGGAAAAGCTATAAAATATTCTGAGCAAGTGATAGAAAGTCAGGATAATTCAATATGTATAATAAAGAATTTTGTGACATCAGTAACAAGAAAGAAAGATATATATCATCACATAAATTTTGTTCATCCACTATCTATCAATCGAAGGAACCACAAAGTTATTTGTTCATGTTTGCTTTAGGAGACAAAGTTTCTGTCTACAAAATTATGTCAAAGTAAATCTAGGGCCAAGAATTATCAAAAGTCATTAGAGCCATTTGATATAGCTAGTATAGTCTTACAAGGATATTTTTCTCTGATGTTTTTACCATGGCTCCTGATATATAAATATCATCACAGCACAGTTTCAAGGATCCCAGTAATTAATTGGCAAAAGGTCCAATTATTAAAGTGGTTTAGTTTCTAACAGTTCACTCTCAAAGCACAGTATGAAGTATTGGAGTGCAGCTTGACTGTTTTGATCATATGTCACAGCAGCATCCTTAACTATGTAGACAGATGTGTTCAAGGAGAACGAAACTACTCCATGGTCATTTTGCTTTTGAGCTGAGAGAAATCTTGACCTTGACACTGGGTGAAATGAAAACCATTTCTAAAAGGTGAATAATTGGCATGGAACACCTGCTTATTCAGGACTCTGCCAGTGCTCATAAAATAATCATTGCTGCCCTCTGCCCTTCATCTCCCTAGGAGATACCGTAGCAGCAATTCAGTGCCAACTGAGCGGGTTGCTTAAATAACAACGTGCCTTTATTTTTGTCTGCACTGGTCACATTCAGAGAAATGCATCAGGATTTGGGGAACAGTTCTGCATCACTAAAAAACAAAAACTGCTGTCCAGGAAAATATAAACTCTGGAAAACTTCTGACAATGAGGGTATCTTCAAGTCTTCATCTAAATGCATGAAAACTTGAAAATGGATAAGAAATAGATCTTGATTAGAGTTTCACTAACTACTGTTATTTGTTCTCTATCTACTCAGCTTAGAGTGTTGGAAAGTGAGTTTCTGTTTACCTAGATGCGAAAACAGCTCTCTGGGCAATATGGGAGATCCTGGATTGGATAGAGGGCCATATTTAGTTCAGTATTCAACCTTATATTACTCTTCAATGCCTCAGTAAACACTGCTTAGTTTGAAGTTCTTATAAATTCAGATGGATGCTTTCTGTGTTATTGAGCTAGAAAGATCTGTTCTATTTTGGCATACGGCAACTTCTTATCATTCAGACTGTATCTCTATATTCTAAGTCGAGAACACACCCTTGCACTTTGCTTTTATATACTTTTAATGGAATGCTGACTAAACATTGACTATACAGAGAAACAAACCTGTAGATATATGATGATACACATGCTTTGGAGAACTTCAGGAGTTCTCCCACATGCTGCAGAAGTCAAGAATTATCACTTTCAGCTATACATGGTTACAAAGTTACATGTGATTAGAAACCTCATTTTACCATGACTTCCAGTGGTGTAGAGATATGTACTTATGTTCAGTGATGAAAGCTTTAGTAGCTACTAAAACTAATAATCACAACTCTTTCCCCATTCCATAATGGTCACATGAATCTCTTTTCATGATCTTAAATGATCAATAAACATTTCTCTCTCTCTTTTTTTTTAACCCAGAAGCCTGCTTGATTATTCTAAGATCAATTAGAAAACATTGCAGCATTTGTCAGGATCTAATATGATGTTTGTACATTTACCTATTAATATATGTTTTAATATAACTCCATTTGACTTTTTTTTTTAAGAAAAATAATAATTTCCCAGCTCTTTTTTCCCAACTATATAACCTAATGAAGAATTCTGGATAATGTGAAAGCTCGCACCTCATCTAATCTTTTTCTGTTTGGTGCAGTTGCAGTGAAGAACATGTAATTCACGTTTTGCACAAAGCATTTAGAGCAGAATATATGTCATGATTATTAGGTTTTTTAAATAACTACCATTAATTCATTAAATTTGGAAAATCTTCTTCTTTAAGTTAAAAGAACTTCAGAATGACTACTGTTCTCTGGAAATACTTTTTTTTATAATGCCTGCCATAGTTATTAGCTGTATTGTATCTCTTTTATTAAATTTGAGATTCAATTGTCTATTCAATGGCATCTAGCATTAGTCAGATAATAGGCTGACATAAATATTGATTTACTCTGACTGATAATAGAATCAATCTCTCCTAGGTACATGAAAAATATTCTCTATTAGAAGTATATTTAATAAGCATCTCTGTGTGATATGCATAATATATGTGAACATGATAGAAGTATGCAAGTATGATCAAGATATATAAACCATGTGAAGCACAGTAATATGTAGTTTGTTTTCTCTTGCACACAAAACACTGGAATTCAAAGTCATCTATAACCCAAATCCAGAGTGATTCATGACCAAAATAAAGAAATAATTTCTTACACAACATATTGTTGCGCAATAGTGTAGTATACTATAGCACAGTGGTGGCGAATCTATGGCACGGGTGCCAGAGGCGGCACTTGGAGCCCTCTGTGTGGGCACACATGCCGTTGCCGCAGCCTTGCCTCCCCCCATGACCCCCTCCTCTCCAGCAGCCCCCCTGAAGGAGAGTTGCTCCCGAGCGTGGCCCACATGGAGCAGCGCAGCCAAGGACATGGCAGCCAGGCAGCGTAGACAAGACTCTGCCCTCACACCCCATCATGCAGTTGATGCTGCAGGGCACGGGCAGAGGGTGTGGCCGCCATAGCGCTGCTGGGCTGCCTGGGCGATCTGCGGCGGGCCCTGGAGGCAGTGAGTGGTCCTGTGGGCAGGTGGGGCAGGGGATAGGGGGGCAGAGCGGGGGCGGGGCAAGGGGGTGGAGCAGGGGCGGGGCCAGTTTTTGGGCACTCGGTCTCTAAAAGGTTCGCCATCACTGCTGTAGCAGCTGTACTAATAGTTGTCAATTTGAAGAGGTTCATGAGGATGCCACTATCAGTAAATCCATATATTGATAGCTGGCTAGTATCTACTGATGCATGAGCTGCGTGCCTTAAATGTTGGTTGCAGGGATAAATGTCAGAAAACAGTTATTTTCCTCTGGTCCAGGCTTGTGAACTTTCTAAGCCTGCCATCCCTCCCTTCCTCCCTTCTTCCATCCATCGATCATTGAATGCTCAGTGACATTATTGCTCTTATGACAGAGATGCATGATTTACCTTAACATTGTAGTTCATCTTAGATTACATACTGGGGGATTCCTTGTCTTTAGAGTCATGATGAGAGATTTTGATTAAGGAAATGGATGGTTTTGAGGCCTCTGTGTCCATATCCTTTCCCTCATGAACCCTCTTTTGCAAATTAAGAGCCACCTAGGTGATATGGGCAGTGTAGAAATTTAATAAACAAATAAATAGTTAATACAGTATTACATGCTGCATCTAGGCAGAAGATTGAGCCTAACAGCCCCAAGGAAGAATATTGGGAAGGACATGCCTACTGGAACTGATGGCCATTCATGGTGGCATAAAATCTCAGCTTTCCCCCAGGTGAGAGGGGAAAGGCTTCTTGGGACCGAACATAAGGATTGCTCATCAGTCTGTATATAATAATAATAATAATAATAATAATAATAATAATAATAATAATAATAATAATAATAATAATAATAATAATAATAATAATAATAATAATAATAATAATAATAATAATAATAATAATAATAATAACAACAACAACAACAATGACAACAACAATAACAACAACAACAACAACAATAACAACAATAACAACAACAACAACAACAACAATAGTAATAGTAATAGTAATAATAATAATAATAATAATAATAATAATAATAATAATAATAATAATAATAATAATAATAATAATAATAATAATAATAATAATAATAATGTTGGAAGGGACCTTGGAGGTCATCTAGTCCAATCCCCTGCTCAGGCAGGAAACCCTATACCATTTCAGACAAATGGCTGTCCAGTCTCTTCTTAAAAACTTCCAGTGTTGGAGCATTCACCGCTTCTGGAGGCAGGTTGTTCCACTGGTTAATTGTTCTAACTGTCAGGAAGTTTCTCCTTAGTTCTAGGTTGCTTCTCTCCTTGATTAGTTTCCATCCGTTGCTTCTTGTCCTGCCTTCAGACGCCTTGGAAAATAGCTTGACTCCCTCTTCTTTGTGGCAGCCCCTGAGATATTGGAACACTGCTATCATGTCCCCCCTCGTCCTTCTCTTCATTAAACTAGACATACCCAATTCCAGCAACCGTTCCTTATATGCTTTAGCCTCCAGTCCCCTAATCATCTTTGTTGCTCTTCTCTGTACTCTCTCTAGTCTCAACGACTTTTTTACATCGTGGTGACCAAAACTGGATGCAGTATTCCAAGTGTGGCCTTACCAAGGCATTGTAAAGTGGTATTAATACTTCACATGATCTTGATTCTATCCCTCTGTTAATGCAGCCTAGCACTGTGTTGGCCTTTTTGGCAGCTGCAGCATACTGCTGGCTCATATTTAAGTGATTGTCCACTAGGACTCCGAGGTCCCTCTCACAGTTACTGCTATTGAGCAAGGTACCCCCTATACTATACCTGTACATTTGGTTTTTCTTGCCTAAATGTAGAACCTTACTTTTTTCACCATTGAATTTCATTTTGTTAGATAGTGCCCAGTGTTCAAGTCTGTCCAGATCCTCCTGTATCTTAAGCCTGTCTTCCGGAGTGTTGGCTATTCCTGCCAGTTTGGTGTCGTCTGCAAATTTGATGATTTCCTCATCTATCCCCTCGTCCAAATCATTGATGAAGATGTTGAAGAGCACTGGGGCCAGAACAGAGCCCTGGGGCACCCCACTACACACTTCCCTCCATGTAGATGTGGAATGTTTTGCACTACCTCAGACAATCTGGTGTGCAACCTTGGAGATCTTGTGGACTCATACTGTACCTCCTGTTCAAAGAGCAGGTGGCAGTTGTGACTAGGAGGGCCTTTGTGCAACTTTGTGTTGTGCATCAGTTGCACCTTTATTGGGATAATGAGGCTCTGCATACAGTCACTAATGCCCAAGTCATCTAGGTTAGATTACTGCAATGCGCTCTACATGGGGCTACTCTTGAAGAGTATTCAAAAGCTACAGCTGGTGCAGAATGTGCACTATTCTGAGGGCTCCTAAGGCGGCACATATAACATTGCTATTACGCAAACTGCATTAGTTACCAGTTTGCTTCCTTCCAATACAAGGTGTAGGTTATTACCTTTAAAGCCCTATGTAGCACGGATCCAGAATAGTTCAAGCAATTGGAATAGCCAGCCCTACTCATGCCAGTAGAAGAGGTTTATTCTGGACCTGTTCTGCTAAGGAATTTTGGTGGGCAAGATGAAGAAGAAAACCTTTTCTTCTGTGACCCTGAGTGACCCTGTGGAACACTCTATAACCAGAGGTGAGAACTGTTTCCATTATTTTTGCCTTCTGGGAGGGTATTCAAACTTGGTTTTACTTGTTGGCTTGGGGCCATGAGGGGGTGCTCAATCCTGCATGTAGTTTACGGGGTAAGGAGACCTCATCCCCATGCTGTCAGTCCCTTTGTTTCTGTTTTTTTTTTGTTTGTTTTTTGCATAGCTTTCATAATTTAATGTCCATACTTTTAAATTTTTTAATTGCTGTTCTATTTACCTTTTTATGTTCCGTAAGTCACCCACGGTCTCCCTATTGGAGAGATGAGTGGCATATAAATTAAATAAATTAAATTAAATATAATAAATATATGGTATTGCTGTGGACTCTTAATTCTGGCATAGTCTTAAGCATATTTTTGTGTACTTTTTAGGAGTGTGGGTATATTGGGATTGAAAGGAAAACACTATGCTTCATCATAAAACAAATATTAAAACAGTTGTATCTTGTGGTTTTCTCAATTCTTCCACCCTCTAAAAAGAAATAAATATCCTTAACAGGCACTTGAAGAAATTCACATTCTCTGGAATTTCAGCAATACATAGTGATAATAAATCTCCATCCTAGAATTTTAAACAAGTTTGTAGTGGAACAATACTAAAAGCATTAATTGTGATAACTATGAAAATTTGTTACATTATGTATATAAGTGCATTTAATTTCCGTATAAGTGGGATATTTATGTTGGTTCTCTCTCTCTTTTAGTTTAATCGGTTGTGCAGCAATTGAACAGTTTTCTTAATATGCTTTTGAGATTTTTCTGCAATTCACTAGGATCTTAGTATGTCCTCTAAGGAATTTTCCACATAATACATGCTCAAAGGAGGTTTCTAAAACAAAAATGCAGCATTTTTTCCACTTTATGCCATCACACAAAAATAGCACATCTATATTTTGAATTCTTAAGCAGCCATCCGGTCAGTGTAAGTGAGAGGGGAAAATATTCATATATCTTTGCACTACACACACACACACACACACACACACACACACACAATATCAAGAGAGTGTTATTCTGCATCTCTTTCTCATCTTCCCCACCCCAACTTATCTTTTCTGCAATGATCCTTCACCCTAATCCATACTCCCAGAATATGCTAGACATATTCTTCTTCACAGGAGGAAGGAATATTTAGCTAGAAGAAAAGAAGATTGTGAAGAAACTGTCTTCAAGTATCTAATAGGATAAATATTGTTCCACAGTATAAAAAGAAAAGAAAAGAAAGAAACAATTAATTTAATTATAAGAAAACAAATACGAGGAAGAATTTCCCAATAGTATGTTTTTTTTAAACAACTAAACCAGAGGCCCCCAACCTTTTAGGCACCAGGGACCGATTCTGTAGGGAGAGGTTTTTCCACGGACTGGAGAGGGCATGGTTTCGTGTGCTGCCTGCATCCCATGGATGGGGCTTCGCTTGTTTGCGTGGCCCGGTTTCTGGCATACCGCATTCCGGTGCCGGTCCACGGAACAGGGGTTGAGGACCTTTGAACTAAACAGATTACCTTGGGAGGTTGGTGAACTATCTTTTTCTAGAATAATAATAAAAAATAATAATTCTGTAATGTCATCTCAGGGGAGTGCACTAATACTAAATTCCAACACCAGAAAAGTTGTATTAGATAATCTCCAAAGTACTTTTCAGTTCCTACGTTCTATGATTATCCCATATTTAAGCCAAGCAGATGTCAGAATGTCAAAGTAGCTACATTTTGTTCAACAAGCATGAAGAATGTGACAGCACTATCATTAACGTGATGTCATATGAACTCAAATCAAGCATAAGGTTTATTGTAATTTTTTCTATAGGACTACAAAGACACTGTCCTCACCTTGTACAATTTAGCACAAAGCATGATGCATACTATTTATCCTCAGACCAGGCCATCTAAAGGCCTGACATGTAGCAAATGGATTTATAACAAATATTACACAAAGCACTACCTGATTGCATGTTATTAAATATATTTAGTTTTTCAAGGTTGACAGACTAGTGTCATTTATTTCTTGGCTGTGTTTCTTAAGTTTTTCCTCTCTTGATAGCAGTCAACAAGATTTTGATTTTTCTTATAAATCATTACTTGTATTATTTATTTTTATTTATTTATTAAATTTATTTGCTACCTATCTCATTTTGAAGTGACTGTAGGTTAGTTTACAGCACTATTACGCATAACATATTCTTTTGTTATAAATTTCTTATTAATGTTTATTTGCTAGATTCCATCAAAGGTATTTGGATAATATTTGCATGTTGCTATATCAAAAATGCATTAATTCACTTCAAAAAGCTGCCCATTTTATAAATTTTATAAATAAATAAATTAATATTATTCATTAGATAACTTTTCCAAGTTATATATTTACTGAAATCACAAGATTGGTTTGGCATCTGTGTATCCTATCAACACATTCTGAGATTAGTTACATGTTAGAAAGCAGGTAAGAATTATTTCTTAAATTATTTCATTAATTTCCAAACTTCTTATGGCAAGTTGAGGGCAATGCTCCAAAGTTGAGTAGGGCTAGGATGCAATGTATGTCTGAGTTGGTGGAATCATTTAGTAAAACTCATTCCATAAGATTTTGGACATTTTCAGGCAAGTGCTTCCTCCTTAAATGTTCTCCAAATCCACCAAAATGCTATCTGGGAGTCATAAAGTGATTTTGATGGGCTGTTAATGATACGTTTTGACTCACCAGCCTACACACAACAGGTTCTTCCTGCTAAATTAACTGTACAAAGACAATTGAGTGGAACCATCAAGAAGCTTATATGGCATTTCAGGGGGTGGGTCTTGGGAGACAGAGAGAGAGAGAAACAGATAGAGAAAGATTCTTGAAGATGATCCTTGATTTGGATTATGATTCTGAAGAATGCAGATACACCGTTCATGTCATTGTCTGCATTAGAAGATCAATGTATCATTCACTTTGAATTTTTCAGATTTGTTTTTAAGATTCATAAAATATTAATGAATTCCATTTATGACCTCTAACAAAGGGATGCTTATGTAAGTTCCCAATACTGTATGCATAGTTGTTACAGAATGTTTCCTGATGCAGGGTTTTAATAATAAATACCCTGTATGTAAATATTTCACCCATAAATAAACTTCTGTGAACAACATCACCACATTACAAAAAATATGTTGAGACTTTGGAAAAAGTGCAGAGAAGAGCAACTAAGAAGATTAAAGGGCTGGAGACTAAAACATATGAAGAACGGTTGCAGGATTTGAGTTTGTCTAGTCTAGAGAAAAGAAGAACTTGGGGGGACATGATAGCAGTATTCCAATATTTGAAGGGCTGATACAATGATGAAGGAGTTAACTTATTTTCCAAAACATCAGAGGGCAGGACAAGAAACAATGGATGGAAGCTTATCAAGGAGAGAGGCAACCTGGAATTAAGGAGAAACTTCCTAACAGTAAGAACAATTAACCAATGGAACAACTTGCCTTCAGAAGTTGTGGATGCTTCATAACTGGAAGTTTTTAAGAAGAGACTGGACAACCACTTGTCTCAAATTGTATAGGTTCTCCTGCTTGAGCAGGGGGTTGGACTAGAAGACCACCAAAGTCCCTTCCAGTTCTATTCTGATCTATCAAGATATATACATTCCTTTTCATGTACAACTCTCTCACCCAAAGTCTGGAAGATATCTGTTCTAAATGGAAACACATATATGATTTTGTATCTGAGAAAAGATTTACTTATTGAAAAAGAAAACATATATATTTCTATTAGCAGTACAAAGATGATTTTTTGTGCACTTTAACAGCATTGGATCAATTTTTGAAAACAGGCCATTTAATTACATTAAATTTAGAACATTACTCATGTTAGATGATATTTACAGCATTAAAACTGAAAACAATATTCCACCATAGGGGAAGCAAATGAATCATTGAATGTTGAGAAATAACACACGCTGAGAAGTCACTTATGAAATGAAGTGTTTCTTTCTTTCTTTTTAAAGGGACCTTGGCAAGCAAAAGGCATGGGGTTCATGTTCAGTGATGGGGATTAAATTGAATATTGATTTTTGAGAAGGTGTGACTGTGCTGTTAAAATAATAATAAAAATGAAACAAAGGTAAACAATGGGAGAATTGAACCATCACATTTTTATGCTTTTACAACAGACAACAGTCTATCTTGGCTATGATCAACATTGGATAAAATTTGGGTCATGTTTCCACAACATTTTATTCAATTCCTTTTCAGTTCTTCATTTTTAAGATATATCAGTTTTCAAAAATAGCTATTACTGATGGACTATGCCAAATGGAACCTAAGGCTAATCATGGACTGTGATGTCTGTATTTACCCTGTAATTTTGTGACACCTCCAATGATATCATATGAGCCACTTGTTGTACATGTACATGCAGGTATATACAATGCTATAAAAATGAGTTATTTATATTGTAGTTTCATTTTTATCTTGTTTTTATTGATTATTCTGTGCTACCTAGATTCATTGTATGAAATGGCAGTCATATACATTCTGCAAATAAATAAAATAGATAAATAAATAAATCCTCTCTTTCTTTCTTTCTTTCTTTCTTTCTTTCTTTCTTTCTTTCTTTCTTTCTTTCTTTCTTTCTTTCTTTCTTTCTTTCTTTCTTTCTTTCTTTCTTTCTTTTCTGGTATGGTTATTCAGAACAGATTGGGAACATTGCCTCTGTACTTATTGCAGACAATTAAATCTCATGAAATCTGAATCAAGAATAGCAGCTATGTCTTTTTATTATAATTCACCTGGACAAGTCACTCTTGTCCAAGTAATATTTTATTTCAAGTTGGTTCATTTGGGTAAACTACAGTTGTCCATAACAGCTCTTGGCTGAACAAGGTATACAATGACTCCCCCCTTGTGTCTTCTTAACTGAAAGAAATGGAATCAACCTTACCCATAAGAATATTATTCATGTGTTGTATATAGTATGTTTTAAATGTGTGTTATGTATGTATACACTTTGAGAGCAAGCAACTAAATTTCATTTTTAATGTGTGCTGTTGTGTCCACAGGGGAAAAAAAATGACAATAAAGGTTATCTAATCTAATCATTGTAATTAGTACGTGTTACTACAACCATAGGTGTTACAAAATAAATGTTTTTAATAACAACACATTTTTGCTCCTATGGACTTTTCCCCCTTGCCCTTAACTACATGCATGTTTTACTCTACCTTTTCCCTATGATCCCATGATAGTGCCCTCATTTGTTTTCAGCCACAGATAAACATAAATCTTTCTTCATTATTCTAGGAAAATTTCCCCACATTAAGTGAAAGATTGCTATAAATGGGACCAAAGAGACACTTATTATACCCTTGTCTTCTCCAGTCACTGGTCACCTTCTCCTCTGCTACCATTTTCTTGACATAATAAAGAGTTCAGCATAGTAGTGGTGTTCCAGTGGTTTATCAGAGCTATGCAATAGAGCTATCACAATTTAATATTGCTATTAGCTTTCCAAATTTAAGTTCTTCCCTCTCTAATCCTAACCCTTATTTTAGTGTAAGCCAGAAATAGTATAACAGTGAAATGATAATATGCATTCCTGAACAGAAACTAGAGGGCATAGAAAATAATTTAGAGAAACAGAAACTTCCAGACAGACCACTCCCATTTCTGCTATACAGTTATGTTTTTCCTATAAGCTAATCACTGAAAAGGGAGGGTAGCAAAATCATATAAATTGCCAAATGCTTTGCTTATCATGAGTTATACACATATAATCAGGATAGCGTCATTTGATGGTAATCTGGAATAGATATAATACAGCAGGATGGCAACATTAACAGTACATTTCATGCCAGCATATTTTTCTGCTACCTCAAGGATGGATGGATAGCAATTTAACTCAGTGGTGGGACAAGCCCCATTGTCTCATGCCATTGATTAAAATAGATAATTTCCCAACCTTTTAAAAGTTTCTTTTGTGTTCGTGTGTCTTTACTGTCTTTTAAGATCACACTCAGAAATTTTTTAAAGATAAGATTGTTCAGTTAGCACAAGGGAAGAAACCTTTAGAAAATGTATTTTCTTTTCTATATGATTAAAATGATAATGTCAAAAGAACTTGCCTAAGAGTATAAAACTTGGTATAACTAGATAAACATTCCACTTATGGTGCCTTGTGTGAGTTATACTCTAAAGATCAGACCAGTACGTGGAAGAATGAATTTGTTTTGCCCAGCATCAGCTGCATTTATTGGTCACAATTATCTACAAATTCAGTCAAGATTTGATAGCCAGATTATTCCAGAGCCCCCAAAGAATCAATAATGTATCCGTGAGGGATTCAATGAGTTTAGAAAGCGTGTTTCAGAAATTTCCAAGAGAAGCTTGTGTAGCCATGGATAAGATTATGCAAACTGCTGATAATCTCTAAAAAAGGATCTACAAAAAAATACCCGTCCTATAAGAGAATACTTTTATCTTAATACATAACTAAATAGTTTTTTTTAATGGTTTGGGGACTACAGTCATTGTTATTTTTTTTTCAGCTTGTTACTTTTTGGGAATATACAACAGGGAATACTTTTAAAAAGTAACAAATGATAAAAGAGATTCTAAAGGTTATTCTTCCTTCATTTTAAAGATTATATGTTCATGTAAATGTTACATGTGATCACCATGTACTTCTCATACCTTGTGTGTGCTGAAAATAAAAAAGGCAACTGGACTTTATTTTTCCTCAAAGACATTTCGCTTCTCATCCAAGAAGCTTCTTCAGTTCTACTGAAGAACTGAAAAAGCTTCTTGGGTGAGAAGCGAAACGTCTTCAAGGAAAAACAACGTGCAATTGCCTTTTGAAAAAGCACCTTTGGGACTGGAGAACTCCATAAACATTGAAAATAAGAAAAGAATAATTAGTCTCAGGAAGTATCAGAATATTCATAAATTGTTTGAAATATGTTGGATTCTCTGTAATACATTCCTGAAATATATTGCAATTTTCTCTTATCTACAAAATATCCCACAAGCAGAACAGGAGTGCAAAACCATTTGTTTTACCCACTGCTATTTCTCAGGACTGGTGTTTAGTAATAAATGGCATTTGGTTGTAAAGATGTCCAATGTGATCATAAGAAGTAGCCTGAAATTACTTAATTCCTTTAAATCCATCCAAGAACTTTAATCCTAACTGTAGGAAACAATAGTATAGTGATATCAAGGAGGGTTTTACATTATCCAGTAGCATGACTTTGCTTTCTATTCTGACAAAGCAAGAAAATAATCTAGAAGTTAAAAGCTGATCTTTTTTTAGCATTGAAATGCAGTTATCAGTTTTAAGGTTTTTATTTTTAAAAAAGGCGAGCAAAAGAACGAGCAACACTGCCCACTTACTTTTGCTTCCTCAGCTCCACCAGTCAAGAGATAGGAGGGAATGAAAGGCGAGTCTAATTTTGATCTTAGAAATAACAGAACAATACGAGAAAAAGGATATTACTGAGTGCTGAGATTTATTAAAAGATGCCATTAAGGAAACACTTGTCCTTTTCAGTTTCTGATGAAATGGAGTCGGTAGAGACAGGCATCTATTTCTAAAACTATATTCAGGTGTTATATTAACTAGATAATCATACCATGTAAATTCAGGGGGAAAGTACCTATCTCCCAGGATGTTCATTTCAAAACAAGTATCAGTAGGTAGAACAGCAATATCTCTACTGAGGAAGTATATTAGCTTCCGTTTGATCCTGCATTCAGCTAGCTTATAGCTGGACATGGATAGAAAGTTGTAATTGAGGTGACTTCCTGAGAATAGCTGTCCCCCAGACGCCTGTCCTCAAATGATAACATTGATGTGGCATCCTTCGGTCAAGGTATCTCAGCACAACTTTATGAGGGTTTGATGCAGATTTACAACCATGTATAGTAATGCTCAATCAGACAAACCTGCTGGCTTTTCCAATAGAAAGGAAGTTTGATCTAAGTTTTTTTTTTTTTCAATTCTGAAAAGCAGTACCAGTTTAAATGTTTTTATTCAGTATTGTATTTTTCTTCATTTTTCAGGAATATATTTTGTCCTTCAGGGAGGGAATTACCCTTTTCAGGAAAGAGAGAGGGAAGGGGGGAGAGAGGGAGAGAAGGAGGGAGGGAAGAGAGAGAGAGAGAGAGAGAGAGAGAGAGAGAGAGAGAGATGGCTTTAACCCTAAAATAGGAGCAGAAATCATAGTCATTCAGTTTCTAGTCTGATACCTTAACCACTACACCTGTCCACCTTCAAGTCTCTTCTCTGAAGACAGTCTTGACTCTTGGTAACTACCTGAACCAGTCTCTGTAGTTTCTCTGGTGAAATTTTAGAATGATTCACCATTTGCCTCCTTCCCAGAGAAAATTACTCAGAGAGAGAATTACAGGCCCAAAGTTACCTAACTGGTTTAGTGCCTAAGATGGGACTAGAACTCACAGTCTCATTATTCCTAGCCTGCTGCCTTAACCACCTCACCAAGCTATATCAGCACTAAAACTATTTTTTTTTTAGTTCATTCAGCTTAGAAGAAAAATTCAGTCTTCATATTGTACTCTTGCCCTTTTGATTTTAGGCAGCTTTTGCTGATTGTTACTTTTAAATGACAGCAAATTTTAAATTTAACTATAAGATGTGTTTGATATTTGCTAAGAAACATCATGTTGTGTATATATAGCTATATTCTGAAGAGTAGCAGAATTTAATTCCGGTTGCCAAATTTCACTTCTCTTTGTACTGAACACTCATCTAGCATGACTAATACATTGCTCAGTGTTCATAAAAAGTTTGATGAAGCTGTCAAAATTCATATTTTCAGAAGAAGCAAAAACTAAGCTAAACCAAGCATCATTTTGCTCTGGGCTGCTTTCAAAGCATTCACAACCGTCTGCCGGACACTTCTGAAAAGGTGTCACTTCCAAGTGCAAATGGTACAGGTTGTAGCTTTTAAGAAAGAAGTCTTTTAACAATTCTTTTTTGAAAAAAAGTTTTAAGAAAGAAAATTTCATAGCATTCTTCCACTTTTTATTATGTTGTTATAAACCTTGATAAATTATGTTATTGGTACATTAATATTTATATGACATAACTAAAAAATATTGACATTTTATTATTTAGATGAATTAAAGTATTCTAAATAAAAAGTTAATATTCTATTAGTGTTAGTATTATTAATTTGAATCAAGGTATTATTTATCTAAACACAAACATATCTATCTATTATCTATATCTATCTGTCCGTCTGTCCGTCTGTCCGTCTATCTATCTATCTATCTATCTATCTATCTATCTATCTATCTATCTATCTATCTATCTGTCTGTCTGTCTGTCTGTCTGTCTGTCTGTCTGTCTGTCTGTCTGTCTGTCTGTCTGTCTGTCTGTCTGTCTGTCTGTCTGTCTGTCTATGTTGGTGTTTGCGTAAATGTTCTTCCATATTTGTGTTCCATTATTTATAATAATAATAATAAATAATAATAAAGGAAAGATTTGTGTTTGTTTGTATATGTAATATATCATTTTAATAAAAGGAAAAAAATAAATGAAGAAAGCAAATTTAAGAAAAAAAATAAAATACCAAAATATTAAAAAAGGAAAAGAAAGAAGAATAAAAATTAAAAAGAACTATTGAGTTTCTCACTTCCCTCTTTATATACATATGCTAATTTGCAATATTTGTACACATTTAGGCCATGTATAAATAACTACGTTATTTGCAGTTATAAGTGTGTATAGAACTTTAACTCAATTTAATCAAGAAATAAATATATATATATATATATTCCATCTTCCAATCAAGATGTAACAACACAGCCAACCAACCCGCTTACAGCTACAAAGCCAACACGCCACACACCCCCTCCATTATTTATAGAAGGACGGCAGCTCCGATCACGCTTTGCTCGCACAAGCACGAAGCCGAAGACACCAGCCTGAAGATGGTGAGTGGGACCTCGTCGAAACGTCACCAAGACACTCTCAATCTTACACGGGAAAAGACCCGAATATGCCAAGACCTGCATATATATATATATATATATATATATATATATATATTTGCTGCATATTCTCCAATAAGTTCCCAATCAAATATTGTCAGAAACATTATGTATTCATTTAATGTTACTATGAACCTTCAGCTTTTTTTATTAAAAGGTAGTTGAAAATGAACATTTTACATGGAAGAAAGATCACAAATGAAATTATTTTCCAATGTAAAATAACATGGTAATCAGAAATATGGAAACATATTTGTCTTTGATCATATTTTAGGTTAAAAGCTTAAAACATTTTGATGTAAAAATACATTTGTTCATTTTTATTATAAAGATGGAAGAAATAATCTCTTTCTTCAGTGTTTTGTTATATATGTTTGAACATATATAATTAGCCTCATAATGCAGCTGTTGAATCAATTGTCAAGGAGTGCAAATGTATTGTAAATTATACTAATTTCCTAATTAATGTAATAATATATTTTTCCTATTATTAAATTCATTCATTTCTGTTCTGATAATCATTATTCAATAGTTATTTTTTCTTTATTTTTTGTGGGATTTTTCATTTAGGAATTATTAGTAACCTCAATATAGTAATGGAACTATAAACAAAATATTCCATTCCATCAAATATATACTTATTAATTCTTTTGTCTTTTGAAATATTAATTGCTGTGAGTAATAAACAGATCCCATTATTTCTGCTCAGTTGTGGACATTCTTCCTTACTACTGATGCCACAATCTTCAACAAGCCCTTTAACATATCCGGAAGCATTCCAATACTGAAGAGAAAAGTAAGAAACACTAATGCCTACAGTTATATTAATTTTAGAAGCAATAGTATTATTCAAAATAACAATAGGATAACATTTACTTGATCTAAACAAAATGTTGGAATTATTTCATTAAATAAATTGACTATTGCTGTTATCTAAAATATAACTCTTCATAAAGACTCATATAAGTATAAATCTAAGAATTCAAAATATTATTGCTTTAGTGAAAATTATTTTCCATCCTGAATAGTTATCACAAAACACTTTTGTCCTTTTGCACATCTTTTTAGAACTGTTGTTTGCCTGCCACAAATTTGCAATAACTGCTATTGAATATATGTTGCTTCAAACCTACTGTTTTGGAAAAAAATATACAGACAACATACAGTACATACTAGCTACTTAAAATACAAGCACTTTTTTTGTGACCATTACACTTGCAGGGAACTTGTGTATAGAGGTACCAATTTTGATAGCAATTTTTAGCCTAGCTCCAAAACATTTGACTACATTTTACCAGCCCTCAAATAAATATAAATTCTGTGTTCATTGTCTGAGAATATGAACAAATATAGATTTATGTTCAGTGACTGCAAATTGGATGGAAAATAATCATATGTGTCCATCAGAAATTCCTTTCCTATCCTATGGTGGAAAATGTTTGAGAATATACTAGTTAAGTGTTTTCTGCATGCACAAAGTTTAAGTGGATTTGATTTTACAGACCAAAATATTGTGTGTTTTGTTTCAACTGAATCATGATCTCAATTTGTGGGGTAAACATGTGAAACAATCATAGTTATTTAGACTGAGTTTGTTTATGGGAAAAGTTTTCCTGAATACATATGATAAATTATATATTTCATTTTCTGCAAGTAAGAAATTACTTGCACTCTCACAATTTTAATTTTAATTTTGAGCCAAACATGTTTTTCCCCAAAAAATATCTTACTTACATGCATTACTTAACAAAATATGCAAACATATACTAGGTATATTTTAACATTTTGACATGCTGATTACATAAATGAAAGATGAATATGTACTACAAATCAATCAAAACCATGATATAGTATCTAGAGCATTCATATCTATAGCAAAAAAAAAAAAGACTTGAGACTTTTGAGCACTAGCAGTTTACAATGTCCTCCAGCCGTTGCTGCAATGAAAACTCACTAATAACAACAAGCTTTATATCACTCTAAGAATGGTTGGCTAAAGCTATAAATCTCTTGTGCTGAAATACTCTTTAAGTGAAGTTAAACCAACATTGCAAATGAAACCCACTGACGTTGAAATAAGATGGATTTTCTGAAAAGAAAGAAAATTACTATTCAGGACCATTTGCAACATTTGTGCATGGCAACTTAACAGGCAAGAAAAGTCATTCCACACTGCAGTGCATCCTGTCCACATTCATTTATATGTACTTATCCAATCAATCCAGTTCTCTTCTGTCAATGCAAGTGGGTGTTTCACAGCAAATCAACCTTTATGACCATGTGTTAAATCGGTTTGGGTTTTCCCCCTCACTGTCAGCAAACCCAGTTGCTGTCCATATCACCTTAGCATAAAACTGTTGGGTATATAAGCATTTATACCCTTTAAGGAAACAAACCTGAAGGGGAATTAAGGTATGTTCTATTACCTCGGTGAAACTAGATATCTAGTCTCTGGGCCAGCAGCCAATTTTGATGTTTCCCTGCCAAAATGCATTCTAGTGACTGGCATGAGTTTTCCTATCAGGCTCAGCACTGATTCTGCAATTAAATTAGACAGTCAATGTCCTCTATTGGAAAGGAGCTTTGTGATGTGGAAATGCTTCTCTGCTCCATTATTTTTCACTCTGATTTGTTATGTTATAAAACCTAATACTGCCTATTACCTTTTGAGCATGCAACAGGTTCTTTGGCTTAACTTTTTCTAACCAATGCAAAATGTATTTTAAAATGTTATTTTGTATTTTGCCTCATAAACATGAATTGATTTTTTTTTTTAAATGCAAGAATAATTAAAGAGATCATGAGGTGCTACAAATAGCAGACTAAATTCTCTAGGTATCTTTATTTGACAACAATTTACAGTGGGGCAAAAAAGTATTTAGTCAGCCACCAATTGTGCAAGTTCTCCCACTTAAAAAGATGAGAGAGGCCTGTAAATGTCATCATAGGTAGACCTCAACTATGAGAGACAAAATGAGAAAACAAATCCAGACAATCACATTGTCTGATTTGGAAAGAAGTTATTTGCAAATCATGCTGGAAAATAAGTGTTTGGTCAATATCAAACGTTCATCTCAATACTTTGTTATATATCCTTTGTTGGCAATGACAGAGGTCAAACGTTTTCTGTAAGTCTTCACAAGGTTGGCACACACTGTTGCTGGTATGTTGGCCCATTCCTCCATGCACATCTCCTCTAGAGCAGTGATGTTTTGGGGCTGTCGCTGGGCAACACGGACTTTCAACTCCCTCCAAAGGTTTTCTATGGGGTTGAGATCTGGAGACTGGCTAGGCCACTCCAGGACCTTGAAATGCTTCTTACGAAGCCATTCCTTCATTGCCCGGGCGGTGTGTTTGGGATCATTGTCATGCTGAAAGACCCAGCCACGTTTAATCTTCAATGCCCTTGCTGATGGAAGGAGGTTTGCACTCAAAATCTCACGATACATGGCCCCATTCATTCTTTCCTGTACACGGATCAGTCGTCCTGGTCCCTTTGCAGAGAAACAGCCCCAAAGCATGATGTTGCCACCCCCAGGCTTCACAGTAGGTATGGTGTTCTTTGGATGCAACTCAGCATTCTCTCGCCTCCAAACACGATGAGTTGTGTTTCTACCAAACAGTTCTACTTTGGTTTCATCTGACCATATGACATTCTCCCAATCCTCTTCTGGATCATCCAAATGCTCTCTAGCAAACTTCAGACGGGCCCGGACATGTACTGGCTTAAGCAGGGGATACGTCTGGCACTGCAGGATCTGAGTCCCTGGCGGCGTAGTGTGTTACTGATGGTAGCCTTTGTTACGTTAGTCCCAGCTCTCTGCAGGTCATTCACTAGGTCCCCCCGTGTGGTTCTGGGATTTTTGCTCACCGTTCTTGTGATCATTTTGACCCCACGGGGTGAGATCTTGCGTGGAGCCCCAGATTGAGGGAGATTATCAGTGGTCTTGTATGTCTTCCATTTTCTAATTATTGCTCCCACAGTTGATTTCTTCACACCAAGCTGCTTGCCTATTGCAGATTCAGTCTTCCCAGCCTGGTGCAGGTCTACAATTTTGTTTCTGGTGTCCTTCGACAACTCTTTGGTCTTCACCATAGTGGAGTGTGACTGTTTGAGGTTGTGGACAGGTGTCTTTTATACTGATAACAAGTTCGAACAGGTGCCATTAATACAGGTAATGAGTGGAGGACAGAGGAGCCTCTTAAAGAAGAAGTTACAGGTCTGTAAGAGCCAGAAATCTTGCTTGTTTGTAGGTGACCAAACACTTATTTTCCACCATAATTTGCAAATAACTTCTTTCCAAATCAGACAATGTGATTGTCTGGATTTGTTTTCTCATTTTGTCTCTCATAGTTGAGGTCTACCTATGATGACAATTACAGGCCTCTCTCATCTTTTTAAGTGGGAGAACTTGCACAATTGGTGCCTGACTAAATACTTTTTTGCCCCACTGTATATAATCAGGGATTGTTGAAAATTTCATGAGTTTACATTTCCAAGAAAGCTGACTTAATTCATCTTTCTTAGATGGCAGATTAGAAGGCAGATTAGAGTATAATTATCTGTTCAACAATTTGAATCTTGAAATTTTTGACATAATATTAGTTATGTCCAAATACATGTTAATTTTAATGATTAATGTGCTGGTTTCTGTGCATGTTGGATAAAAGATTTATGTTGGAATATACATTATGGAAAATGTCACAGACTGGATTTAATTGATATGGCATCCCTGCTGCCATTGGAAGTAAATGATCAATTTACTCTGTATTAAAGTGAATAAATACCCATACATAAGCATGTCTATGGAGATTCTCAGTCATCCAAGGTCATGGTTGTCCCAAAGGGGACAACTGGACTTTCTTATTTTTCTTTGAAGACATTTTGCTTCTCATCAGAGCTGAAGAAGCTTCTTGGATGAGAAGCAAAACATCTTCAAAGAAAAGCAAGAAAGTCCAGTTGCCTTTTGAAAAAGCACTTTTGGGACATCCATAAGAAATAAAACTTTAAACTGGAGACAATATTGGAATAGAATTCTCTTACTACCCCTGAAAATAAATCCCTAGCTTTCACCAAGATACACTGTGGGAAATAAAATGTATTTATGATTACAAAAAATCACAGCATTGTTTGTATTACACAAGTCCTCTTTGCACATTTTCATAATAAAGGATACTCAGATGATAATGCTATGATCATTCTTTTCTATTTAAATCCATTTTATAATCCAACTGGATATTTCTCATCCTTGAATTGCTTTCAAGTTTCACTTTATTTTTAAGAGATAATTTCAGAGCTGGGGCTTCTGGGGAAGAAATGGCAATCTAAATATGACTTTGCTTTTTACAGAACTGACTATTGCGGCAGAACAAGCAATGAGCAAAAGGATCAGCACCTGGGATCACTCATAAGTGTTCCATATAGATACTCTTTGTATTGAGACCAAACCACAGCAGTCTCCTATGAGATTTAATGCTCTTGAAGTAAAGGAAAAGTCAGTTTTGTCCAAGCTAGACTTTTAGCCATAGTTTGGAGGTTTCAAATGGACATAAGGTTCTCTACTTCCTTTATTAATTACTTCTGGAAACTACTTATTAGGTGAGTTTTGGAAATTAAAAAACTTCAATTGGAACCATAAATTTCTTTAGTGAAGCAAGTTTTGTGTGTGTGTGTGTGTGTGTATAATATTTCTATCAACAGAAGTTTTTAATGAAAAACTTTTATTCACAAATTTGTATGATTTTTAATGAAATAAAACAAAAAATGATGATTAGAACATTGATCTTGGAAATGTTTTAAACAGATGTAGGGGTCAGATGAATTGGAAGTAAGATTTTGAAACTAATGTGGGTTGTTTAAAATCCAATTAAAATATGTAGAAAGATTTTGAATCTAAGTATAAGAAAACTTCACAAGGGAAAACACTGTGGATTCAGGGAAAAAAACATGATAAGAGAAGACTTTGAAGGCTGGGTTATAGAGGCAACCCAAAAGAACTAATTATAATTAAAGGAACATACAGAGAGAAAAGCATTTTAACTTTGGAAGAATTCAAGGACATTTGGCAACAATGCACTAAGATATATATATATATATATTTAAGATTATCTGTTACCATAAAAAGGATTTAAAAGAAGAGATAGAAAAGGATAAAAATGAGAATCAGGATGTTTTGGAAAAATGTCAAGATACAAGTATGATAAAAAAGATATTACACAGGACTTACAGATAAAAGAAGATGATGTCTTAATAATTAAAGGGATACATAAATGATAAATCAGAAGAGTGATTTGGATAACTTTCTTATATTGGAGTTACAAAAAAGACAAGTTATATACACCAAGATGGCGGCAGTGTAGGAAGCAGGAGAGAAGTAACCAAACTAAGTAGGAAGGTACTAGGAGAGGGGGAGAAAAAAAAAGGAGGAAAAAGAAGAAGAAAGTTAGATAAGGAAGATAGAAAGGATAAAGGAAAAGAAGAAATTGGGGCAAGGAGGAAAACCTCAGCAAACAGGAGTGCAGCAAATGAATGGCTGCATGTGGAGTCAGAGACAGCTGGCAACAGAGAACAAGAGAACCAGCTCCAGAGCACAACTAAGCAGCCCAACACTGGAAAAAAAAAGCAATGGAGAGCAGCGAACTGGCATCTGAACAGCAGACAAGGAGGGAGACCGTTGGAAGCAGCGAACTGGTGGGTCACAGCATTTATTCAGCAATTCCTAGGCTCACCGCCCCAATCAAGGCAGCCCAGCTCAAGGGGGTAGCCAGGGCCCAGCAAATCAGAGACAGCCCAACTCTCACAGCCTTCTCCCTGCCTCCTTCCAGCCCCGCAGCCCCTCCGGAGAGACTTGCCTCAGGTGGAGGACTGGATCAGCGTTCCCTCCCCAGTGAGACCAGCAGGCCCCTCCCCTGCCTCCTGCCAGCCTTGGTAGATGACAAAAGGCCTACAGTAATTCCTCCACTGTGAGGAATTGGAGGTGGCAAAACCTGAGGGGGGAGGGGAAGAAATGCAGCAGCAGCAACAGAAAGGCTTCGAGCCAGAGACCTCTCTGATTTCTCAAGCTGAGTGGCTGGCTGAGAGGGGCAGACCAGACAGAGCAGCTGAGCTGACAGGAAAGCTGAATGGAGGCCTGACCAAAGCAGAGACAAATTAGAAACAAAAATTAAAATAAGCAAGAAAATGGTAAGAGAACACCTATCCGACCTTGATGAATATAAATCACCAGGACCCGACAGATTACATCCCAGAGTTCAGAAAGAGCTGGCAGATGTTATCTCAGAACCATTGCACCACATCTTTCATAAATCCTGGATCACCGGGGAAATACCTGAGGATTGGAAAAGGACTGATGTAGTTCCCATCTTCAAGAAAGGGGGGGGGGAACAGACCCAGGAAACTACAGACCAATCTGTTTAGCATCAATACCCGGGAAGTTCCTGGAAAAGATAATCAAAAAACAGATCTGTGAACAACTAGAAGCAAACAAAGTCATAACCAGTAGCCAGCATGAGTTTGTTAAAAACACATCATGCCAAACCAATCTTATTTCATTCTTTGATAAAGTGACTAAACTAGTAGACCAGTGAAATGTTGTGGACGTAGTATACTTAGATTTCAGTAAGGCATTTGATAAAGTAGACTACAACCTATTCCTTGGTAAGCTAGAAAAAGGTGGAATAGACAACATCACCACCAGATGGATCTGTAGCTGGCTGACAAACCATACTCAAAGAGTAGTCCTCAAAGGCACTACATCCACACGGAGAGAAGTAAGCAGTGGGGTACCACAGGGTTCCATCTTAGGCCCAGTACTCTTCAATATCTTCATAAATGACTTAGATGAGGGAATTGAAGGGGAACTCATCAAATTTGCAGATGACACCAAACTGACAGGAATAGCCAACACTCCAGAAGATAAACTCAGGATCCAAAAAAATCTAGACAAACTTGAACAATGGGCCCTATCCAACAAAATGAGTTTCAATGTGGAGAAAAGCAAAGTTTTACATTTAGGCAGGAAAAATCAAAGGTACAAGTACAGATTGGGGAAGACCTGGCTTGAAAACAGTAACTGTGAGAGGGACCTTGGAGTCCTAGTGGACGATCACTTGACTATGAGCCAGCAGTGTGCAGCAGCAACCAAAAACAGCTAATACAATCCTGGAGGCATAGAATCAAGTTCATGGAAGTATTAGTACCACATTACAAAGTCCTAGTAAGACCACACCTGGAATACTGCAGCCAATTTTGGTCACCATATCACAAAAAAAGATGTTGAGAGTTTGGAAAAAAATCAGAGATGAGCAACTAAGATGATCAAAGGCCTGGAGACTAAAACATACGAAGAACGGCTGCAGGACTTGGGTTTGGCTAGTCTAAAGCAGGGCTTTTCAACCGATGGTACGCATACCACCTGTGATACTTTGCCACATGGCAGGTGGTACATGACCATCCTAGGGAAGTGTAGAGGGGGAGGGGAATGAGCCAAAGTGACCCAAGCCTGAGGGAGAGGCAACTGCAGCTGCAGGACTGTCTGGGCTCGTCAGAAGCCCCAGGAGCCAGCAGGGCTCCAGCTGATTGACTCCAGTTGATTGGCGCTTCCGGAAGCAGTGCGGAGCTGGAGGTGAACTGAAGAAAAAAAGGGGGGGGGAGAAAGGAGAGGCTATAAAAGGAGGTGGTTTGGGTGGGAAAGGGAAAAAAAGACAACAGAGAAAGGTTTAATCCCTTTAAACAAATGTAATTAGTTTTACCCCCTTTAATTGAGTCTGTCTATGGCTTTTAGAAAGTTTTCTTTGAAGGTAAACAGGCTTAATTTAAAGCTAAAGCTTTTTGCAATTGCCGGAGCCTTTCAGTCTCGGTTTGCAACATTGTGACATGTGACACACCTGAGGCAGCTTAAAGAAAAAAACCCAGAGTTTATGCGTTTCTTTATTTTGTGAGCCTTTCTTGCTTTGCACTTGATTCCTGTGTCTTTAAGGGTACAGGGAAGGAATTGGGGAGGGGTGCATTCTTACTATACTGTGGAAAGAACTCAGAAGGGAAGAAGGGTTGACAAGCTAGCTTAGGGGTCTACAAACTTAGCAACTTTAAACCTGTGGACTTCAACTCCCAGAATTCCTCAACCAGCCATGATGGCTGAGGAATTCTGGGAGTTGAAGTCCACAAGTCTTAAAAGTGCCAAGTTTGAAGACCCCTGAGCTAGCTGGCAGTGGTGCATATTAATAAACATAGATAAATTTATCATACATTTGTCAGTGCAAAGGGAAAGTGATTCAGCAAAGGAACAGCCATTGAAGAAATTAAAACTGGTACTTTTTTCCTTTTATTTCTACAGTTTGTAATATTTTATTAGATTATAGAATAAAATACAAAAATACAAAAGCAAATAGTAGGACACAGTGGGGAGGAAAAAGGAGGAAAAAGTGAGGGGGAGAATTGAAAAAGAACAGACTTCCTCTGTTGCAGTAGAAGGAAGCATTAACATTGAACCTCAACTTTTTACTTTTCCATAATATTATAAACTAGTCATTTCTATAACAACAAATGAATCTAATCAGTAAAACCCAAAATCCCCCCCCCCGTTTTTTTAGTCATTTAGTTTTTGACACCTTGCTAAGCACTGGTGGTACTCAAATATTGTCATGTCCTAAAAGTGGTATAATCTGTGAAAAGGTTGAAAAGCCCTGGTCTAAAGAAAAGAAGAAAGAGGGGAGTCATGATAGCAGTATTCCAATATCTGAGGGGCTGCCACAAGGAAGAGGGGGTCACTTTGTTCACCAGAGCACCAGAGGGTAGGACGAGAAACAATGGTTGGAAACTGATCAAAAAGAGAAGCCACCTGGAATTAAGAAGAAACTTCCTGACAGTGAGGACAATCAACCAGTGGAACAGCTTGCCTCCAGAAATCATGGGCACTTTATCCCTGGAGATTTTAAAGAAGAGACTAGACAATCACCTGTCTGAGATGGTATAGGTTCTCCTGATTGAGCAAGGGGTTGGACTAGAAGACCACCAAAGTCCCTTTCTATTCTATTCTATTCTATTCTATTCTATTCTATTCTATTCTATTCTATTCTATTCTATTCTATTCTATTCTATTCTATTCTATTCTATTCTATTCTATTCTATTCTATTCTATTCTTTAAAGGGTTCCTGTGAAAATGAAATGACGAGATGAAAAGAAATCAGCTTTTGGGACCCTATTTAAAGGGTATAGATTCTTAAAAGTAAAAAGAAGGAATATATAGTTGACTTATTTGATCAAGCTTAAATATATGTTATATTCTTTCTAGTAGCTGTTAATGGGCTTTTCTCGATTAGGATTAAATGACAGGACTTTAAAATTTTTGTTTATAAATAAGATATGGGAAGAAGAGGTTTTTTTTGTAATTTCAAAGATAATGATAAACTAAGGTGTTACAAATAAAATAAAAGGATTCAAAGTTATTTGGTTAAGGTTAAAATGTACATACTGTTATTTCTGAAAACATTTAGTGAACTTGGTTAAGATTGAATGATGAAGCTGTATAATTTACTATTGATAAGAAATGAGATATGGGAAGAAAAGATCTTTGGATGAAATGTTAGACCGGGTGATAAATCACTGAAATTATTTGACAAAGGGGGAAGTCATTTTTTCATGCTTTTTTTTCTTATTTTTTTTCTTTCTCCCTCCCTTTTTTTGTCTGATTTTTAATTTCTTTTTTATGCTTTACATATTTTCCTAGTTTGTATTAGTGTTTTAAACATGACTTTCTTCAAATTGCCATTTGTCAGGTAGTACTATTGCTTAGAAACCTCAATGTTATAAAAGCAATTTCAGAAGTTTAACAATACAAGGAAGTTTTACGGGTTTGGTTATTATCTGGTCCACAGAAAGAAAAAACAAACAAAGACCACCCAGCATTTTGATATACTGATTTTAATCCAGAAGAGCAGGACTGAAGCAAAATGATGGCCTTATGAAGGAGGGAAGGGGTGTCTGGGGGATAATCACTTTGTGGATGCCCAAATTCCATTGTTGTTAAACTCAATTGCTGTTCAAAACCATCTGCTGGAATGGCAGATTTGTAAATAAATAGAGATTAGGATAATTCATTAATCCTTTGTCTCCTGTCCACTCATTATTTCTCTAAGAAAGTAGGCTATTTTCTTAGCAGCCAAGTGTGCATTAACCTCCAAGGACAAAGCCAACATTTTAATTGGCTTCCTTGGAACAAAGGGTTTATAGGCCTGCATAGAGAAGGCACATTTCCAAATCTATTTCATTATTTCAAATGTAGTGGCCCGCAGAATTAGAATTAAATGCATGGTGTTCATATTCGTCAGAGCATCTGTTTTTAAGGAAAGTATAAATTGGCATACTTGGTACTCAGAATGTGGATTTAGCCAATCATAAATATTAAATCATTGTTTCCATATAGAGGTTTGCAGATTTCCCAGATCCTGCTTCACATTCTTCCCTTGTTGGCTTAAAATTAACTGTTACATTCAATCCCACACATGGTCTTTCTGTATTTTGTCTACTGGTCCTTATCCTTATTAATATTTGCCAGCATCCAGAAGGAAAAAAATGTCATTACATAATGCCTTGATATATGTAAATATACTTGATTCTTTGGCTGCATTGCATTTGTGTTCCTAACTAGATTTTCATTATGACTTCATCAGGCCTTTTCCAATATATAATTCCTGGACTGATGGGCTTCATGTTATTTTCTTAACTGTGAGATGTTTGAGTTAAATAGGATTTCATGGAAAAGGATGGGATTCGCCACATTTATCAAAAAGAGAATTTATTTTTGACTTTGCATCAAAGAAAGAGGAACATCAAACTGATTTTCCATGGTGCATTACCTACGTCTTCTTTCTACTGTATGTTGGTTTATCTGGCTATAGAACCTAAACAGGTTGTCCCATTAATGTAGCATCAGTAGATCCAGCTCCCTTGAGCATTTCAATGCTGGAAGGTGACAGCTAATCACAGCAGTTTTCTCAGTCTTTTCACAAATCACTTGAGTAATTTTATCACCTGCTCAACAACATAAAACATGTTTTGATAGATTGTATAAAATCACTTTAATTTCTCCCTGATAGTCAACATTAAACACTCTCTCCCCACCCACAGTAGTGTTGATCTTTTAAGAGCCAAACAAGACTGAACAACTATCCTTAGGCAGAGTCTATCTGTAACTAGCCACAATGATGCCAAAACGTGGGCTCATAGAATGATTTCTGCCTCTTATGTTTTTATGACGTTGCAACAAAATTACAAGAAGATAGAGTTTTCATTATAACACTGCATTTACGTTTTGTCGCTTGTTTCCATTTTGTGGTTGCCTATGTTTTCCAAGACAGGTATGTTTCCTCGGGCTGCTGGTGCTCTCAGAGTTTGGTTGTTTTCTGGCAGATGTTTCATTACCCAACCAGGTAATATCATCAGTGCTGATGTTGTTACCTAATTGGTAATGAAATGTCTGCAAGAAAACAATCAAGCTCAGAGAGCACCAACAGAGAGCTATAAACATTCTCTTCTATCAGTACTATGTTTTTGTATGTTTGTCAATAATTTCCTGTAGTCATGATCAGAAGGGGATTGTGAAGCATGATAAAAATCCCATGCAGATTGTCTAATACAGGGCTTTTCAACCTTTTCACCGATTGTACCACTTTTAGGATATGGCAATATTCGAGTACCACCTAGCAAGGTGGCAAAAACTTGATGACCAAAAAAAAAAAAAAAAAAACCCCTGTTCAAAGTTGCAATTGCACTGAAATGACTTATGACCATTTTTCACACTTATGACTATTGCAGCATGCCCAGGGTCATGTGATTTATATTTGGATGCTTGGCAACTGATTCATATTTATGATGGTCACAGTGTTCCAGGGTCATGTGATCCCCTTTTGCAACCTTTTGACAAGCAAAGTCAATGGCAGGGCTGCTGGTGGCCAAGTGCTAAGTTCCCTCCCTCCCTCCTTCCCTGCCTCCCTCTTTCTCATGCCCACCTCCTTCTCAAGAAAGAATTTGAACCCCCCCCCCATATTTTCTCTCTTCCATATATCCATCAAACAAGGAAAAGCCTCCAGAGACAGAAAAGACAAACTGCTGAGTGAACTAGCTTAAAAAGGCACATTCCCCTTTAAGAATTAGCTACTGGCTACTTCAAAATCCCTTGCAGCAAAACTTACAGCTAACAATAGGAGAGCAATAGAAGCTAACATCAGCCATCAGCCAAATAGAAATTGCCAAACACTCCTTAAGAACACAAAGCCCACATTGCACAAATCCCAGAACTTCAAAGTCACAAAAGCACATCCTTCCACTCTCCATCTCCCTCCCTCGTGCCTCACCTCCAGCCATTGCTGCCTTTTCATTCCTCTTGGAGGGTGACCCCTCCTCCACTGCATTTCTTGCCTGTTTGCTGCTGCCAGCACAGGTGGCTGCTTGATCTCCTCTCCTCTCCCCCCACCCTCCTCCTCCTCCTCCTCCTTTTTTCCCTTCGGTGCAGCTGACTCCACCTCCTCCCAAGGCTGCTGCTTTTTTTCTCTCTCCCTCTCCCACCCAAACTGCCTCCTTTTATGGCCTCTCCTTTCCGCCCCCCTCCTCCTCCTTTCTCATGGGGGAGGGTGAGCCAGAAGTGAGCCTGGGGCCTTTGTCTCACCCCAGCCCAGCCAATCTGCAGCTCCAGAGGACTCTCTCACTGTAAGTCCTTGCCTGCGCTGGCTCTTTCCCTCCCCCACTACACTTGGCTAGGCAGGGCTGCGTACTACCTGCCACTCATTAATGTACCACAAGTGGTACGCGTACCACCGGTTGAAAAGCCCTGGTCTAATAGTTTTTAGGAAAAAAATCAGAATTTTCCATAAAGTGTTCTATCACTTCAACATTTCTTTGACACCTTTATTTCAGTACACAATGTATGACTTATATATGAATAAGATCCCCATAAAATGAACGGAATTTTCCTCCAAATTAGAAAAAAAACACATTACTGAACATGGACTGTACTTCTCATTAGTTTTAATATGACCTAGTAGTTAAATGAGGTTTGAGCCAGTGTTTATTAGTGTGTTGAGAAGGGTTCAAAGGAAGGGCTTGTCAGGTCCCCTTCTTCTAAGTATTTTATGAAAATCTGCTGACAAGGGGGATAATAGTGAGGCAGTGTCTACCTTTAGATGCAGCATAGATTCAATGAGGCTTTAATAGATTAAATGCCTTAGCTTTCTGACTTTAAATTTTATCATTATTAGGAGAAATTATATGTGAAATAAAGACAATAGTGTAGATAAATGGCATAAGTGAAAGGAACTATATTGAATTTGGTTCTATAATACACTCAAAATAATGTCATCACTTAATGACTAATAGAAAATAGAAACTTTCTCTGTAAATTATACTGTATCTTTTTCTTGTCCCTTATTCTAATATAAATCAATTTCAATGATAATTTCCTTTGTAATATAGGATATTATGTAAATCCTGGATAAGAAGGATGAACTGGTAACTCTAACATGGAAGTATGGGAACTTGATCAACATATTTACAATATAAAAGGTAACATTATTATTGTGTGTGTGTGTGTGTACTTCCTTCTTTCCATCTCTTATGCACCAATGAATCAAGGAGGTATCTGAACTGCCTCTGAATATTATTTGTTGTTATTGTATTTTCAGCTCCCTTCATAATGATTCTTGCATATATTGATCAAGGTTATCTTCTTTCTTTATATATATATAAAGGTTTTCACGGGTGTTTGTATGTAGGTCTTTGGTAAGCCGAAGACGCCAGCCTGAAGATGACGAATGGGACTTCGTCGAAACGTTGCCAAGACACTTTCAATTTTATGCCGGAGAAAACCCAAATTACCAAAGACCTACATACAAACACCCATGAAAACCTCAGAAAACATGTATATAAGTTTTATTGGTTTTCCAGTTTTACATCTGAATATTTGGAAAGCAACGTGGTGATTGGGTTAATCAAAAGTTCAATAACAAAATTTTAGTACATATCTCAGGTTACATCATCAAATATTTCTTCTCTGTTTCCCTTAACATTTGCTATATCATATTTAAACTAGTAAATTTCTGATTATATCAAACTCAAGACTTCATTATCACATTTATCAATACATTTTTTGCTTATACATATCCATATCCTGTTTTTAAGTTTTACCTAATTTTTAGTTTTTAATCACAATACTTCAATTTAACCTTTAATATCCAAAGTATTTAAGTTTCGGGTAACCCAAATTTCCTTTGTCTCACTACATAAAACTTATAATTATCTAACATATACATATTACTTACTTAAATATATTCTAATTTTATTTCATAAACATTTTCTATTTCTCGCCCTAATACATCATCACCTTAATAGTAGAGTGTCCTTTGTTATCTATAATAACTGGGCTAAACCATAAATCAAGCGTATTTCTTAATGATTAATTTTCATTTCCCATATAATTCTAAATTCTCAATATTTAAACAAATTAATCCCTTATTTTTTTACTATTTTCCAACTATTTTAATCTAATAATCAAATTTCCCACTATCTCAGTGTCTCCCTTTAGCCCAATAGTTAACAATTTAGGATCCTCTGTAGTAGATCAGAAGACCCCCTTTTTTCAGTCTAACTCTAGCTTTCTTTTTATGCCAATCAGGTTTCCATACCAATGCTTTTAACTCATCGGATAGATTTCCCTTTATTCTTACACATGTTACTTGAACCAAAGGAGACCATCCAATTGTCAATTTTCTAAAAGAACTGGCCCACTTATAATCATTGAATTGTCGCCCTGGTGGCCCATCTCCCCATATTTGCTCTAATATAATTGTCTTCAGTTCAATCTGGTCTTCTTCTTCCTCCAATTTCTTCTGGTTTGTGTAGAGAGTCATGTCCGGTTTTATAGTTGTTGTTTGATTGTCTAAATTTTCAGTAAGGTGTACTTGTTGATCTTTAAAATCCTCCGTCTTGGTGTTAATTTCTTCTGCTTCTGTTGTTGTTTGGATTGTAAATTCTTTAGTTGCAGTCAGGGTTTTGCTTTGTAGATTTAAGCTGGCACCTTTGTCTTTCAGTCTAGATTTAATTATCTCAGTGGCTTCAAGAATTTTTTCAAGTACAAGTTTATAATTAGCTGAAATTTGTTGCTGGCCCTCCTCCATTTCTGACATGTTATGGATGGTCCTTTAGTGGAGGCTATTTATTAAACAAGAGTCAGTAAGTGTTCACCTCCACAGTTCTTAAAAGCCAGTTTCACTGCCCAGCTGTTCTCTCAGCTTTTAATCTCTTTTAGATAATACCAAGGACAGATCTGGGCTATGAGCAAGTCTCTTTGTCAAATATTCACTTGCTGTACCAAGTTTCGCCACAAGATGTCCCAGTTAGCATTTAAAGTCTTTTTCAAATCCCAGGCTAGGTTTTTATCCAATTTAACTTCTTTTTCATATTTTTTATGAGTAAATAAAATAGCAGGTCCCCGTGAGAGTAGGAACTTTTTGTGTCCCCAAATATCAAGCAGATGCAGATCCAGTTATTTAGTTGTTCTTTTCAAAGCTTTATTTCCCCTAAGTAGTCAGACGCCGCCATTTTAGAGGGTGGGAGAAAGACATTCCCTTTCCTCTCTCCTCGCAGGGGGGAGAAGTTTCAAGAAGCTTTTTACAGGAAAATACTTAGGGTACAAAGAAGGTAAGATCTCACCCAATTCCTCCGCGGTCCTTTCGAAGTGCTTGTTAGTAATTTTGGCCTCGGCTGGTAGCAGCTTAGTGATGGGCCATGTTAATGGCCGATCTTTTCCCTGTCGGTTTGAAGAGCTGCCCCGGATCAAACTGGAGAGCTGCCGCCCTTCCGCGATCTCTCAGGGGTCCTCTTCATGCTCGTCGCCCCTCCAGGGCGACTTTTGACCCCTTTCAGGGTCCCCCAGCGGGAGAAAACCGGACGGCGGAGGGAGCGATCGCCCCGCACGTCCGCCAGCGCCGCGATCACAAACCAGAAGCCAAGGTCATCTTCCTTCTACACAAAAATATTATTCCTACTTATTTGGAAGTAAATTTAGTTGAGATTTTTCAAATAAGAATTAATCATATACACTACAGTTAGCTTTTACATTTATCTTCTTTTGTCAGTAAAATAATGGCAAAAAGTGTGACAGCATTTGTAACCCCAGAGTCTGTCTGCATATTGAGCATATATACTGTTGTGCTTTCTCCTTCATTCTCTCTTTCTCTCTCTCTCTCTCTCTCTCTCTCTCTTCATATCTCTTCAGAATTTCAGAATAACAGACCTTGGAGGTTTTCTAGTCCAACCCTCTGCTCAGGCAGGAAATCCATTTAGACAAAGGGTTGTCCAATCTCTTCTTAAAAACTTCTAGTGTTGGAGCTTTCACAACTTCTGGAAACAAGTTGTTCCACTGATTAATTGTTCTAATGGTCAGGAAACGTCTTCTTAGTTCTAGGTTGCTTCTCTCTTTGATTAAATGTCCATCCATTGCTCCTTGTCCTGCCTTCTGGTACTATGGAGAATAGCTTGACTCCCTCTTCTTTGTGGCAACTCCTAAGATATTGGAATACTGCTATGATGTCAACCCAGTCCTTCTTTTCATTAAACTAGACATACCCAATTCCAGCAATTCTTTTTTATATGTTTTAGCCAGTGGTGGGATTCAAATATGTGAACAACTGGTTCTCTGTGTGGATGCTGCTTCCAGAAGTCCAATCTGGACCTGGGCAACAAAAATTTTGCTACTGGTTCTGCCGAAGTGGTGCGAACTGGCTAATCCCACCACTGGTATTAGCCTCCAGTTCCCTAATCATTTTTGTTGCTCTTATCTGCATTCTTTCTAGAGTCTCAACATCTTTTTTACATCATGGCAACCAAAACTGGATGCTGTATTCCAAATGTGGCCTTACCAAGGCATTGTAAAGTGGTATTAACACTTCACGTGATCTTGATTCTGTCCCTCTGTTAATGCAGCCTAAAACTGTGTTGGCTTTTTTGGCAGCTGCAGCACCCTGCTGGCTCATATTTAAGTGATTTTCCACTAGTACTCCAAGATCCCTCTTGCAGTTATTGCTATTGAGCAAGGTATCACCTATAACTGTACATTCTGGGAATTGTGGTGGTGGTGGTTTATATTTTATAACTGATTTTCTATATATAACAAAGAAGATAAAAATAAAACTGAGAATGATAGCAATAATAACATAATGTTAAAATATATTCTAATTCACATCTATTATTTTACATGTTGAAAAAAGCATTCTCTTTCCATCTTTGTAATAGTGCTATATTTATTTGTTACAGCAATTGGCCATCTTTGGACTGCCTGAACATGGTTAAATTTTAACTTTAAAGTTAAGTTTAAAAAGGTTAAACTTTTAAGCTAAATTTAAAAAGCAACCCTAAAAGAAAGTAATGACAAAGCTCACATTTATACATGCCTCAAAATGGCATGCATTTATCCATGTAGTGACTAGGAATCAAACTTAACTCAATGGAGTCTTAATTTTGTTTTACTTCATAATAGCCACTCCAGCCACTCCCATGTTCCTGTAGTTTAAGACTAGCCACTTAGCCCTTAATTAGTATAGGCAATCCTATGTTATTTTTTTAAAAAAAATTAATCTCGTGATAATCTCACATATGTCTTTTAGAAGGAAAGAAGGTGAATGCTGCAATTTAATGATGTAGCAAATGTGTTGTTTAGAATTTGTTTTTATTCCTATTTCTAGTTCCAGGCAAAACTTAGTGGCTGCTGTAAAATTATATTCTGTGCAATGCACAGAAATTCTACTCATTTTTCTATTTTAATTTAACTTCTTTTCTTTTCTTACACTTTTTGCTTTCTCTTTGCTTTCTTTCTTTTTCTCTTTTCTTCTTGATTTTATATTAGCTTATATTATTATTTTTATCTTTTTTGGACATTTTAATAAAATATATTTAAATTTTATTTATTTATTTTAGTGCATGAGATCTTTTAAATGCTGCAATGTTAAAAAAAGCATGTGCACATGTCTGGTAAACCTTCCCCCCCCAAAAAAAAACAGCCATTAAAAACTGGAAATTATAGTGCATACACACCATACTGCTAAAAGTCAGCATTTGGTATTGGGATGTGATTAATTTTATTTGATTTATCATCTACGTAGAATGTAGCATGGATTATAGTAACTCTTAGTTGCATTTTATGCAGCAATAGTCTCTCAAAGCTCTCTCTATCTTTAACTCATTTTTATGCAGATATTCAACTACTTAAGAATATATATTTGAGGTCTAATATGTAATCAAACACTGTTGTGGAACTTCCTGGGGAAACATGGCAAATTGAATATATCTCTTTGAAAGCAGAGACAATGACTATGACAAAGATTGAAGATCCGGTCAGTAGACTGGTCCTTCAGAATCTCTCTGAGGAAGAAATGGTGGACTGAAGATGGCTTTATGAAAAGTGTGATGAAAAATAAAGAGCTGATAAGAGGACTGACTCTTCGGACCTCTCCATATGAAAGGAAATGGGAGATCACCATTTTTACTAACAACAACAACAACAACAACAACAACAACAACAACAACAACAATAATAATAATAATAATAATAATAATAATAATAATAATAATAATAATAATAATAATAATAATAATAATAATAATAATAATAATAATAATAATAATAATAATAATAATAATAATAATAATAATAATAATAATAATAATAATAAAGTTGGAAGGTACCTTGGAGGTCATCTAGTCCAACCTCCTGCTCAGGCAGGAAACCCTATACCATTGCTTGACATTGCTTGACATTGCAAGTAAGATCAGGCTACTTCCTTCTTCACTGGTATTTCAGAAAAGCAACAAAGGCCACCCGTTTTCAAAGAGCCTCCCCCTCATTTTATATTGCTATTTTTGTATTCTGTTTTCTTTTGTATGGTTTTATTGTTTGTTCCATTATTCGGGGATTAGTTTTTTTGCCTTTTAACCATGGATGTTTTAAATTATACATTACTTTCTCTAAGTAAGCTGTCAAGAGTCTTTTTGATTTTAGCTGTATAAAGTTTAATAATAAATAAATGTTACTGCAATTTTAGTTGATATTACTGATCTATTCCAAATAATGATCAGCTGGAAACCATTTAAAGTTCTACACTTGTGCTGATGATGGGACATTATGGATTATTTTTGAATACAACTATGAATTCAGCCCATGACTGAGAATGCTGCCTTCCATAAGAATGGAATGAAAATCAAAGACACCTGAAGATATCTCTAATGGAATATGTTAAGTTTCATTAACATTGCTGTCGGAGATAAAACTACCTTGTTGTCCATTCCACTTTTCCTGAGGTTTTTCAATATAAATGATTATAGTTAAGAGCCAATAAACTAGATTTTTTCCATTCCATATCACTTTCAGTTTTCAAAGTATTTATTTGTTAATCTATTCACTTCATATATAGCTATGGTTATTTAAAATAAGTATTTTATATGTGTTGTCCTTTTTTGCATGCAGATTTCATAAAAACTGTAGACGATTTCTGCATTCTAACAAGATGTTCATGAAATTGGTTCTTCCCAGACCAAATCCTTGATTCCTCATTAAAACTTGATCTCAATATCTTCATTATTAGGCATGCTTCTTAAATAAAGTTATGGCCTGATTATTTAATGTTTTCTTTATTTCCTTTCTCTTCCAATTTACCACATTCTTGGTAGACAATACACCAGATATTGCCCTCTAGTTCGTATTGCAGTATCAGTAATTGCTGCCTCATATTAACATTTATTTAAAGCTACTGATTTAACATTTAAAAATTCTGAGGTTAATGGATTTGTATTCATAGATCCATTAACCTCAATAAAAACAAATGGGACCCCTTGTGAACTAAAATAAGCACAGATCAAGGATACACTTCCACTAATACTGATAGCATTTAGACTCTGCTGCTAAAATGTCAGATCACTAAAAAGAGTGGTAATGCATATTCAAGGTGAATTTCATTGTTTTATCACAACTGTGACCTCCATTTCAATAGCTTAAGATAAAGTAAGTTCATACAGCATTGGCCTGTAAACATTTTGCTGCTTAAATAACACACTTCAAATGTTCTTGCATCTTGAATATCGCAAACAAATTGATTTTCCTAATCAAGTTCAGCATTTTTTTACTTCTAAAATGTATGTCCAGTAGTACAAGATTAAAAGCTGAACTATGCAGTCTGACAATCTTTCAACCACTTATTGTTCCCATAATCTTTCTTGTTGTTGTTCACATGGGAATTCCATTGCCAGTATCAAATTTGTCATAATAAACCAAGACATTCCAACAAAAGCTAAGAATAATTATTTCCAATAAAAATCCCTACTTTGTGTGCCTGCATTTCTCTAACTTGAAAACATGAAGGACATTTTATACTAGTGTTTCATCTCAGTTCTTTGTCTCAATCGTGCTTCTACAGTATCGTGCTTCAATCTGTCTGTTGGTCTGTCTATCTATTCATCTGTCCATCTATCTAGCTATCTAGCGATCATCTATCTAGCTGTCTGTCTGTCTGTCTGTCTGTCTGTCTGTCTGTCTGTCTGTCTGTCTGTCTGTCTGTCTATCTATCTATCTATCTATCTATCTATCATCCATCCATCCATTTATCCATCCATCCACCTCACCCACTATTGGCCATTGTGTTCTTCATGTCTCCTTCTCTGGATTTATTTCTATCATATATTCTTTACACTGGAAGCTTTTTTCTTCTGTTATAATAATAAAGTTGGAAGGGACCTTGGAGATCTTCTAGTCCACCTCCCTGCTCAGGCAAGAAACCCTATACCATTTCAGACAAAGGGCTATCCAGTCTCTTCTTAAAAACTTCCAGTGTTGGAGCATTCACAGCTTCTGGAGGCAGGTTGTTCCACTAATTAATTGTTCTAACTGTCAGGAAATTTCTTAGTTCTAGGTTGTTTCTCTCTTTGGTTAGTTTCCATCCATTGCTTCTTGTCCTGCCTTCAGGTGATTTGGAGAATAGCTTGACTCCCTCTTCTTTCTGGCAACCCCTGAGATATTGGGACACTGCTATGTCACCCCTTGTCCTTCTCTTCATTAGACTAGACATACCCAATTCCAGCAACCGTTCCTTATATGTTTTAGCCTCCAGTCCCCTAATCATCTTTGTTGCTCTTCTTTGTACTCTTTCTAGAGTCTCAACATCTTTTTTTACATTGTGACCAAAACTGAATGCAGTATTCCAAGTGTGGCCTTACCAAGGCATTATAAAGTGATATTAACACTTCACGTGATCTTGATTTTTACAATGGTTTTAAATGTTATTTTTCATATCACAGTATTATCTGCAGTCACCTAACTTTCTCTCTCTCTCTCTCTACTCCCCCCTCTCTTTTGCTATTCCTTCTCTTCATTGTATATCTGTCCACATCCTTTTTTTATAATAGACCTTATTTGCCTATGGAATAGTAAAAGGAACTAAAATGAAAGTATGGGCCTGCTGCTAAGAAAACATACTAACATGGTAAGAGGTGATGACAAAAGGGCAGAACTCATCAATTCCTACTTTGCGATGGTATTCTCCCCAAAGAAGAACTTTGTTGAAATGTATACAGAAAGTACAAAAGAAGGGAGTAGCAATGCAAATAAATAAAGATAGATTAGATAGTTCTTGGCTATGTCAATCTTTTCTTTATAAAACCAGAGGAATTATATTCAAGAATTTTGAACAAGCTTGTAGGTATGGTTTTAGAGGTCCTTTATGTGAGTCCAGGTAATTGCTGTCCATTTGGGATCATTTAGAAAATACTGTGTTGTTGGCAAGAACTGTAATGGGTTCATAAAAAACAAATTATACAAAAAACCCCATAGTGTCCTTTTTAATAATGTGACCAATTTATTTAACAACAGGAATGGGGTAGATATTGTATATCATGATTTCAGAAACTATTCAACATGAGATCTTAGAGGAAAAGATAGCAGAATGTGAGCCGCACTTTGATAAATTGGATGTCTAAAGAACTGATTGAACAATTGTACTCAATAGAGGACATCAGTGACTTAATGTCACTGATTCCTATGGATTCAGAAATATCTGAAAAAGTTAGTGCAGTATGAAGAAACCAGAAAAGCCCCATAGTTTCAGCAGAGAAAAAGGAAAATCCTGAATTTGATTAGGAAAAAAAAATCAAAACAAGAAATACAGTAAATTGATTATTCATTATAGTTACATTGTGTAAAGCTACCAGAAACATTGAGGTAGCAAATACTGTACCATTTTTTTTTTCTAGGAGAAATACAGGGTTGGTTTCCTATGAGCCTATGGTCAAAATATTTTCAGCAACCGATCAATACCTAATCTTCTTCTATGAGCAATTATGTTTTAAAAATCCTTAATTAATATAAATATTTCTTAGAAGTAAAGGATGTCCTGAACAATTTTTTTTAAAAAAGATTAAGTGTGTAAAGTTTTATAAAGCCATTAAAATCTTACTTTTGATGGAGTTGCAGAATGTCTGGTAGGGTAATTAAACTGTGGCTTGCCCCAAAAAAACCTAGGGAAAAGTTGGTGGAACTTGCAGAACAGAAAGTTGTTGATGAGGGTGACATATCAACACCTGCCAGTTCTGTCTCAGAAGGATGGCTCTTGCAACTTGTTGATGGATTTGGAGATTTTCCCTTCCAAATTAGCTTGAAAAAATTATGTCTGTCTGGCTTTTTGCCTAAATCTTTAAGTGACTTGATGGAAGGGGAAATGCAGTGGAGCATAGAGTGACTTTCTTTCATGTTATTGAAAAAGTTTTCCAAGACGGAATTTTATTCCTAATATTTTGGCCACTGTCAGATGGACTCTTAGACTGACTCTCATGCCTTCCTATACCATCTCATTCAGGTCTTTATTGGTGGGTTTTAATGCCTTGTCTGCCAAAATTTCCTTTATGTCACTGAAGCCTTCTTCACTTATTTGCTGTGTAACACACATTATAGTTTGACACCGTGCTTTATATTTACATTCAAAATAGCTGACATTTTTCATCCAGTCTAGCCAAACATTTTTCAAGCAGTTATTGATTGATGCTGTCCCAGACTATAAAAACATTACCAATAATATTGTATATAGAGACTGACTTCCAGTAGTCCATCATAGTGGCTTCCTTGTTGGCATTGAAAGCTTCATAACCCTTGCTATAAAGCTCCTGCATGTACTGTATTGTGCCTTGAAAGCTTTGATTATGCTCTGATCAGGAATTGGTTAAGAGATGTAATGTTTTGGAGGCACAAAAAGAAATTCCATGATATGGCGGGCACTAGCTGAGAAGGGTTTAACATTTTCCTGAGCCTGGTAACATGACTGTAATTATCTTGGAATTTCAGCCTTACAACAATGCTGGCCACTATGCTTTTCTTATCAATCATCATCTCACAAATCCCAAAATTTAGCTGCTTTTCCATCTTCTACATGGCTTCATCACCTATCATAGAGTTTACTTTAGCACTTTCTAAAGTGTTCTCATATGTAGTTCAGTAAATTTTCTCTTCCTTTTCTAGATGTACTGTACTATGAATTCATTAACATTGAATTAATGACCAGCAATACTATAACTCATGAGTGAATTAAGCTTTTCTAGAGATGTGTATTTTTTTCCATAAGGCATATCATATCATTCTTGCCTTTAGGAACACTAGTCTTCAAGGCCATTTTAATCAGTGAAATCATTAGAAGCAGAATGTCTCCTTGTTTGACCTCAGCTGGAAATGTGTGTGCACGTGCATGTGCATGTCTGCAAATGATACAAAAACATTGCAAGTATAGATTTGGGGGTTTCAAATGCTATTGGGTAGGCAAATTCATAAATATAGAAAACACAATGAGTATTGATTTGTATGTGCAAAAGGATCTTGCATCTTGATGAAGCATAAGCTTCTCTTCAAAATTTAGACTGAAAATTGACACTAATAGATGTTTAAAGACACAAATGCACTGATTTTTTTTAATAGAAAAGCTGATGAACATATTGCAAACGAAGGCCATTGTACATGAAATGCAAGCCCTATTTGAAGGGATATCAAGATTTACTTTATTGCAATAGATAATCTCTGTGATCTCTTCTATGATTTATTGCAAGCTTTATTATAATTAGTCTTGTTGAACTCTTGTAGATACTCTGATCACCTCAAGAGAGTTCTGACAACAAATACTCTGATTTGTTGTTTCCCTAAGACTCACATCTAAAAAAGACAGGTATAAAATCCTCTTGAAGGATTTTTTCCAATTTTGAGATGATCCTATTAGAAAGTGGGATATGACTTTGCCCATCCAGTTTGCCATGATGCCATTGAATGCTTGTTGCTGTTCATGCTCACCCTGGGTAACTGTTTTCTAATAGTAGACAGAACCTTTAAAATATGTACATTGTCAGTATCAGCAGAACAAAAAGCAAATATTTTCTACTGTAGCTATTTAGCAACAGATTATTTACCTTTCCAGGCTAGCTAACACATATAAAAATAAGCAAAGAGATAATAGGTTTTATTATCTACAGTTTAAATGAAAATATACCAGTTGAAACATGCAAAAAATAAAGCCAGGCTTCTATAAGCTGCCTGGGGAAATAGTAAAGCCTTCTTAGTTATCGTTTTCTTTTCAGGTCAATGAGTGGATGAGTGTTCACTAGGGTTTGTTTAGTGGAGCCCAGTTAAATGAAAAGATTTGAATTAGGTGACCTCCCAGACCCTTTTCAGTTCTCAAATGGAGGGATTATCGATATGTTTGTTTCACAAAACATTCTCATTTGAACAGAAAGTTTTTGAAAAAAAATCCTCTCAGATCCTGTAACATCTCATAGGATAAAGCTGGGTTTTTGGCAGATTTATTATAACCCTGCCTTAATCTAAAGATAAACAACTGAGCTTTTTACACCTTTACATCCCTTCTTACAGTATATATTACATCTGTGTCTGTCATATTACAATAGCTCCCCAGCATAGCCGTAACATATTCTTATATACTACACATTGTTGTTGTTTTATATTCAACACTGAATATTTATTTTTAAAGCTCTTTGATTAGTCAGTTATGGTTTTTAAAATTTAATATATTAATTTCCTTTATTTTAACTGGAGAGTTCCAACTTCTTAAAAATTAAAAAAAATAGCCCTCCTCAAAAGTCTGTCTTACTTTATGACCTTGATTTTTAGCAATACTATGTTTAATAAAGCTATCTACTAGCTTTACTAAAAGCTAGTAAAGATAGAATTGGTTTAGAGAATTATTAGTGAATGAGGGGAAACAGGGCAGTTGATTGTGGCATTATATTTTACGTATTTATGCTATTCACTGTTGTTGTAGCTTGTTAATATGTTTTATATTGTTAACCTCTATGAATTTATTGGATAAATTAAGACAACTAAAATAAATGAATAGGTTTTGTTGTTTTCTATCCTTTCTTCATTCTTTTATCATTTTTTTAATTATTATTTGTAAGTGATTCTGAGACCTTTCAAGCTGAAGATTGGGGTATAAATGCTTAAAATAAATGCAAGCTTACTGAACGAATCATTCTATTTCAGTCCAACTTGCCTCAGAGGGTTGTTGTTGTGGAGAAAATAGGAGGAAGTAGGAGTAGTAGGTATGTACACTGCCCTTTTTTATAATTATTCATAAAAGGAAAAAAAAGGTGGGATCAAATAATAAAATGACATAATAAAACAATGAACAATTATGGTAATAGACCTATTCATGTTTTAAACTCATTCACAGGAAGTGCTTACTTCAGACATTATGTCAGTTGGCCACCTCTTTGCTCCTCATCACAGCAGCCATGCCATTTTTCAGGCTTTAATGGAAGACTGAAGAAATATGCAGCAACTTTAAAAGTTGTGCGTAAGATATAGTCCAAATGATTAAATCCATTAATGGAACAGCGTCTCTTTTTTCCCTTGGAACATGCTTGCCGAAGTCAAAAATACGTCTTCAAAATCTTACTTGAAATATATACAGTTATAATGTACAAAACATTAAATGAAATGGGCATGCATGCATGCATGGATCTATGAACACAATGGTTTCATCCAGATTCAAGTGGTTGACAGTTAATTTCTCCTGTGTAATAGGAATGCTAAGTGAGGGTGATAGCTCTCTCTGACTCTAGTGGTTGAGGCATGGATTCTCATTCTGTGCACTGGTATATAAGTTCAAGGAAAGGGACTGAGGTCAGGGCTACAATAAATCTGAGGAACTTTTATCTATTCCAGGACTATTTAAAAGACCCTGAAGTAGACTCAACCACACACAAAATCTATTTCCAAAAATGCATGCAATTTTGTAAAGAGTTTTGTTATAACTTTGTTGTAGTTATTAGCAGGTCACTGAGCCAGATGTAGTTTGAAGATAAATAGGAAACATCTGTGACCCTAGAACAAGGGTCCCTGACAATAGGCTACATGGGAAAGAGCTTATGCTTAGAACCAATCGGGAGAGATTAACCTCTCCCAACTAATTTATGTCATGGTGATCTCTGCAACTGAGCTGCTCCCATGCAGCATTTCTGAATTAACCAGATGCTTTCTAATGTTTATTATATATATATTTGATTATGTTTATATATATTTGATTGTTTAGTACTGATGTTTAATGTATTATTTTTTATTGTGCACACACACACACACACACACACACACACATATATACTGTATATACTGTATATATACACACACTATATATATATAGTGTTTTTTGTTCAATGACAAAACACCCTATTGATTTTCCTGTACATGTCTTATATAGTTCATTGTCAGTGCAGATTAGAATTTTTAAAAAGTAACTTTAACTTTAATGTTTCTTTACATTCATATTACAATAAAACACTCTAAGCGAATGTAAAAATAATAATAATAGCAAAATGTGAGAATTGTGTGTGAAAATGTCCAGATTCCTCAGAATTGAAATAAAGTGTTGTCAGAAAGGACACATGAAATAAGAGAAAGGTTATTACTTATTTTAGAAATAAGTAGAAAATCTCTTAATTTTTTCTACTTTCTTTCTTTTAAATAGCTGTATTATCAGGGACAGAACGTTGTATTTCATAATTGCAGTATTATAATGCACTATTTTTATAGAATTTATGATTCAGTTTGGCCATTTCCTAAAAAATATTTGGAAGAAAAAGGAGGAACATCTGATGTCCCTTGCATGATAGAGGAGGGGAAGAGGAAAAAGGAAAAAGGAAAAAAAAAGACATGTTATTTGATATTTAGATATTTCTCTTTAAAAGTAGAAACACTAGGTTTCTACTTCTTTGATGTTTGTTTCAACCCAAGTAAATATCATTTAGATTGATCATGTTGTTGACTAGAGTGCATCACTATGTGAATTGAAATGCATTACTGTATGAATTGGAAAGAACGAAGTACATTCTATTTCCTTTCATATTTTTGCCACTTTATTTTTTGAAGGAATTTTTGAACACAGCAAGGGCAATATATTTAGGCAAAAATTCCTAGAGCTTTCATCTGTTAAATGTAATTTACATTAGTTCTTTTAGCACTGAGAATATGTTAATGATCTCATTACCTTGCCTTTAGTTTGTGCTGTATTTTGGATTACCTTTTCTTTTGAATATTATCACAGGGCGGGGCCATGGGAGAAATAAAAGCCACTGCAATTTAATATTAGACTGTTGAATACAAGTTAAGTTTGAAGGGAAAAAAACAAATTTCAGAGCCTTAAAATATCTATTTTCAGTGTGATAAGTTGAAAATATTCAGACATCTCAAAATGTTTTTAGCTCATAGAATGAGCACTTGTTATCTGAAAACACTTGTGGCTGAGAAGCTAAATGATACTGAAGCAACCAATTCAATTTTAATCCTGTTTACGCCCACAGTGTCACCTTCAATTTTAGGGAGTTTCTCTTGATGTTCCATGACCATTTGGAAGATTCATTAGTGAGGTTTCAAAGAAACATTTACCTTGGTCTGTAGGAGTGAAAAAAAAAGGCATCTTATGGCTTTCATTTGTGAAAGGCTATGCTTGATATCTATATTCAACCTTTAAGATGTCCTAAGACTCCTCTGTTGTATATTAGAATTATAGACCCAACTCCTTTTCCTTTCCTCTGTCAAAAAAATAAGATATTGTTTTACTATTATAAAATAAAATAATCTTATATTAAATAGCTACTAAATTCCCACTTGTCCTGATATTGTCTAAGCAATTTTGCACATACTTTGAATGACAATTAGAGAGGAGGTAGAGAAAGTTGAAAACATTGTTAAAGGTCAGTGATTAATTAAATCACCTTGGTCATTTTTTTTTATCTGTGCCTTATCCTTCTGTACAGAATAGTTCATTCTTGTGTATTTTACTTCTGCAGTGGATAGCTTTTGCTCTCCAAGTGATTATGAATGACACATCCCCACAGATAAAGCTGTAACATCCAGTGGTAAGGAGACATAGGGGATTTTTTTTTCTACCCTGCCTTTATTATTTTTATATATAACTCAAAGTGACAAATATATCTAATACTGCCCCTATTTTCCCCATAACAACAACACTATGAGGAAAGTTGGGCTGGAGAGAATAACTGGCCCAAAGGCACCCAGCTGGCTTTCATGGCAAAGGTGGAACTAAAAATCACAGTCTCCTGGGTTCTAGTTTGGTGTCTTAACCACTAGACCAAACTGGAGCTCTCTTTTCAGCTATATCTAGAACCAAAAATTTATTTATTTATTTTGCAAATGTATATCGAATTTCTACTCTTGATTTGCTTTTTCTTAATTAAAGAATTCAGGAAAAATTATAAGAAATAAAAAAGCTAATTATAAATAATAATTATTATTTATATATATTATTGTACCCAGTTTCCCAAATATTGATATTCAAATTTAGCAATTCTTGAGTGTTCTGCATCCAAGCTATGAGGGTTTTAAAAGACTAAAACTGTTGTATTCAGCAGCTTTTTATTTTTAAATTGTAATAAATGAATGGACTATACTTCAGAAATTTTGCTTTCATGTTCATGGCCTATTCAAGTAGCAAGTATGCAAATAAATATATTTATAAAGAATGGCAGTGACTGTTAGCTACACTCTTTCAAGTGACTTGACTAAGTGCATATTTGTCAACAGATCATCAATATACTTTATTTTAATGTATTTTCCATTTTGCACAAATTGGTTGCTTCATTGATCTTTAATGTCAGTGGTGTGCCAGGATACAGCTTCATCATCATAGCCAGCCTGTGACATTTTATTTTTGCTGCACAAGGTATCAGAAAATACAAATAATCTCAGCAGTCAATATACTAAATATTATACTCAATGAAAACAATGTCTTTTAGAACATTTGAATTTGTTTGCTTGTTTCTTCATGTTTTGAAATCAATGATTATATTTGAACACAACATAGCTTTTCTCTCTCTCTCATTGTTTAACAAAAGAGCAAGCAAATAATACTAAGTAGATAGATCTATTGTATTAGATAAACCCAAATGCAATGATCCACTCAAGCCTTTGATATAAATATGCTTACAGGATTTCAGATTACCCTGTTAATTCATTTACAAAGGAATAAAAATAATATGGATAATATGTGTTCAGTTACATCCTTCTTGCTTTTTTTAATGAACATTTTGAATGAGATCACAGAAGCTGATTCTTGACACAGGAGTCAAGAACCACAGATCAAGCTGTTTGGTGAGTTTTGAACTTTTCCACCCATGAGCCATAAACTTCTCACTGCCCTCCCCCTCCCCATGTGCTATATCGGGTACCTGTTTTTGACTCAGTCCTCTTTTATCTGATTATTGTCTTGGTAGTGACTCTTCCTCCTATCACCCAAAGCTATAGTCTCTTCCCCCTACAAATACAATACCTGCTCACTCTAACCCAAGGCTATGAGAAGAACCAACATTCATAAATATTCTTTGGGAAAAGCTTCACTGCAGAATACATGCTGGGATGATGAAACATTTATGAGGCAGCCATCTTGGAAGTATTTCTTAGATGGTACCTGCTATATGTCAGATTAAATCAATTTATATCTTCTTGATATAATGGAAATGATCCATGTTCCTAAAGGTTTGAAATCGCTAGCAGCTTTCCTAGAAATAGCAAAATGGAACATTCAAGGGTAATTTCAAATTAAAGGAGCCATGATATAGCCTAAATTTAAGAAACACTCTTAAATTTGGTAAAAGGTACAAATAAGACTAATTTTGCCAAGTTGTGATAATTATTCTGGGTCAAGTTTTAATTGTCATGGGATTCCAACCAACAACTCACATAATATTTAGCTATGGTGTCAATGGTCTATATTGATCTATATTCTCAGTCAGTTTGTACAAAAGTTAACTTTAAATGTTGCAAGGACTCTGTTAACCAAGTTATACTATACTTGAGAGAGAGAAAAAAAGACTTCATTCTGTGAATTGTGGGATACTCATTCGCTTACATGATATAGTGAAGCACAATTTATTTAGTGAATTGAAGGTGATGTACAAATTGTTCTCATTACTCTGAAAGCATGCCTAAGTACAACATTATCTTCTAAAGAATCTTAGTTCTTCTGAGATTTAAAGCCAGACTTGCCTTAGGTTTATGTGGGAGAAAACACATTCGCTCAATATGTTTGTTTGTTTGTTTGTTTTAATGTTAATTTATAAGAATCAGGTTTCTCACATTTTAAAAAAAATAGGGGGGGAATAGCTAAGGACTATTGTGTGTGGGTTATGAATGAGTAGGCCAGAAGTTCCCTTTGTGCATGTAGGAGAAAGGGTTTTTGAGGCTTTTGTGAGAGAAATGACTGGTTATCAAGTTGATTGCATCACCATGCACACATGCATACACACACACATATTATAACACATCTAATTGTTACAGGATTTGTTCCCACTTCTAAATAATACACTTAATTTGGCTCAAACTTTGTACAACTTTGAAAGAATGAACTAAGAGGTCCAAAATGCTGACAATTGCAATCAGTTTTCTTCTTTAGTCAAACTGATAGCCTTCTACACAAGAAGGAATCCAGTAAACCTATGGGGTGGAAAAAAGTGAAAACATGATCTCTTATGTATAACTATCTTTTGATTGTTATAAGGCAGTGGTGGCGAACCTATGGCACGCATGCCAGAGGCGGCACTTGGAGCCCTCTCTGTGGGCACACGCACCGTCGCCTCAGCCCCGCCTCTTCCCATGGTCCCCTCCTCACCAGCAGCCCTCTGGAGGAGAGTTGCCCCTGGGCACGGCCCACGCAATGCTGCGTAGCCAAGGACATGGTAGCCAGGCAGCGGAGACAAGATAATGCTGCAGGGCACGGGCTGAGGGCATGGCCACCATAGCGCTGCTGGGTGATCTGTGGTGGGCCATGGAGGTGGTGGGTGGTCCAGTGGGCACGGCGGAGCGGGGACAGGGGTGGGGGGGGGGTTTGGGCACTCGGTCTCTAAAAGGTTCGCCATCACTGTTATAAGGGATTAAAAAATGTTATTAAAAGAACCCAACAGGCATTCATTTTTCAATCTGTTGTCCCTTGGAAACATTTTTTTGGTACAAGACAAAAATGAATAAAAGACTGAATCAGGTGAACAGGACAGGGCAATCCTTTCCTTCTGGCCTGAACAGCATTGCTAAAATTGGGAGGTCCTTTTTTTAAAAAAGGGAGGTCCTTTACAAAAAAAAAAAAAAAAAAGTATAGAAAATCTTTAGAAACCTATCCCGTTCACCCTGTGCAGTCTTTTATTCATTTTTGTCTTCCTTGGGACTCTCTTTTGCTGCTTTACCACTTAACCTTATCATCCATTTCTCCGAGGAATGACTATCTAAAATAGCAATGCTCCTATAAAAGGAGAGGGAAAGCTCTCCCTGGCATATAGTAATACAGTACTTGCCTTTTGAACTAGTCTGAATATCCAGGCACAAAGAAAAACATGGTTCAGAAAGCAAAGCACCAGATCCAGCCAAAGCAGTTACTGATAGGAATGACAATCTTCTTTCACTTTGACCTTCTGGATGATCCATCTAATATTGACCTTTGAGGATCAGAACTTTGTGCATGAGCTGCAAACCAAAGTGTTTTTCCTTCTCCTTTCCACACTTTTGCTCTTCAATCCAGAATATTCTTTCTGTTGTATTCTTTTTTTTCCAAATGAAGTGATACCTGTTAAAAAAGGTTGTACCTCTTTAGATATGTATATGCCACATTTTCTGATTTTTCTCTCCTTCTGACCTGTAGCAAGCTTCTATATTTCTCTTTCTTTTTTATTAGTGTTGACTATAATATAAAGTGACTCATTTCTTTCAATTTTCCCCATTCCACCTGCCAATCTTGTCAATAATGTTAGCCTCCAGCACCATGCATCTCTCTTACTGAAACACACATACTTCTATATGCTTTGTCTTTGTCTTATGAATTAGCTTCTTATAGTTTGTTCTGTCTGTAGATTCAAATCATTTCCATAAATTGTAAATTTCTCATTTGATTTATGCCATTGACATTAAATACGAGTTAAAATGTTTTCATGGGTTATTCATTATAGTTTCATTTTGGACTTCCAAGAACACATAAGCCTATTTAAGAGACTATCATACAAAGGTCCCCATACCATTAGTTCTATAGGAGGCCCTTATTCGGAATATTGGTTTCAAAGTTGTTGCCTACAGACTATATGAATTTGTATTTACCATTTGAAAATATCACTAAATTTGTTGTTTTTTTAAAAAAAACAAAACCAGAAACAAGTGTTGTTAAAACTGCTTGTTTTACCACTATTCTTTAGCCATTTTCAATATAAAGTATTTAAAGAGAATCAGCCTTCTTTTTGTTCTTAACGGAGTGGATCTCAGTAACTTTGTCCATGGACTTTGATTAACAGATGAGAATAGAGCTCAATCTAGGACAATCATCGTGCATGCTTAAAGAAGTTAGGTAAAGTTGGAGTAAGCAACTCATGTAGTCATTCATATTAATAGTTTGCCAATTAGTAAAATATTAAATATTTGGACAAGGAAATCATTTAATTGGACAGGAATAGTGACCTCGTGCTTCTCAGATGTTGTGGAAATGAAAATTGGAGCACCGCTTACCATTAGCATAATCAGTTGGGGCTACTAGAGCTCTTCACCACCTTTGACTTTGTCTAATTAACTAAATATCCCTGTTACAATTAAACTAAACCTTGCAAACTAAACCAAAATAAAATTGTACTTGATTTACTTTGGTTCTATTAAATTTAGGCAGTGAACATCATTTAGGAAATGGACAATATTTAGGAAGTACACAAAAAAATGGGTAAAACATAACAGTTTTAAAAAAATGCCTTAAGTTATTTAAAATTTGAGACTCAATCAATATCTTTCTATTTTATTTTACCTGTAATTGCATATTTTATTTTAGTTCAGTATTTTTAGTTTAACTTTTAACTGCTAAAATAGAACCATCTATATGCATAGAAATGATTAAGTAAATCAGTTACAAGAAGTGCACATTCTGCAGAAACAGAATGGAGATGAGGCATATTTTTTTACATTATTAGCATTTTACTAATGGTTCCTGCTCTCTGACTGTTTGTGTACATTCATGAATATATAAATGTTAAAGGTTTGCATCTTTAGAACCATAAAATGTTCTTTGTTATTTTAAAATTATCATGTATTTGCTTTTCCTCATATGAGGTATCAATTAAATCTTATACTACAACATTTTATTTTTCATTCCAGAGCTGAGTGTAATGATATAAAATTAACAATACAGTAAAATCTGTATTCCTACTGGGAAAAACCACATATTCCATATTCACTTTAAAGATTATTGTGGTTTGTGAGGTGAACAGACCAATTTTTATTATGTAAAGACCACTATACACTACATATTTGTTTGTTAGCTTTCATTTTATATAATCTCACCAATATCCTGAGAACTTGCTGAGTTTCAGTTCAGGACCTAAATGCTTATAAACAAAAGCAGGAATACTTGGACAAGTGTTTTCCTAAATTTACAGTCCTCCAAATTAGGATTACCTTATCTTGGATGCCACAGCCTGGATGACTATGATAAAGCATACAGCAGGTGTTTGGTATCTCCTTGTTCCCCTCTAGCAGTTGTCCAAATCTTTGCAGGAATGAAGGCAAATATATTTGCAGCCCTAATATAGCACCCAGGTGGTATCTCCTACAAACTACCAAGAAATAATCATAGGAAGATGTATGATAGCAAGGAAATGAATTACATCATTAATTAAAATCAGTCCATTTACCAATTACAGTTATGGCAATTACAATTCTGCTATGAAATTATTTTTATTGCATCATGAATAGACTCAGATGGTAAATACCAGTGCATCTGGCTATGTCTTCAAAAGGAAAAGGTCTTCTCCTGGATTTATAGTTATATCAGCAGTGCAAATTTTAGGTTTCAGAGCACAAATGTAAGCATCTAGAAATTCCATTTCATAGAAAGAGCAGCTCTAAATTGGACAAATAAATAAATTAACCAAACAAACAGTACCTCAGGAGTGATGTTTGTACTGTGTCTATCTTTGGAAAGATATTTGGCTCAGACACCAACTTTGAGTCCTGCTAAGCCTGGAAACAAAAAGACCTAGTCAAGGAAAGAAGCAACCTGGAACTGAGGAGAAACTTCCTGACAGTTAGAACAATTAACCAGTGGAACAACCTGCCTCCAGAAGCGGTGAATGCTCCAACACTGGAAGCTTTTAAGAAGAGACTGGACAGACATTTGTCTGAAATGGTATAGGGTTTCCTGCCTGAGCAGGGGGTTGGACTCGATGACCTCCAAGGTCCCTTCCAACTTTATTATTATTATTATTACCTTCTGAGACTAATAGGTCCATCTTTAAAAACTATGCAAGTGACCACCACATTTCAGAATGTAAAACAAGAAGCAAGCTATCCATTACCAATAAGTCTGGAGATAAATATTTAAGAATTATATCCAAGAGCTTTTATATATAGACTTTCCACATTCTGCAGTACTAAGACTTCTTGTATTGGCAATAGAAACAGCTTACCTATTTGACTCATGTCCTCTACTCTTTGCTGTTAGCTTCAGACTGTGGATTGATACAAAGATTTACTGCCAAGTTCTGCATGAAGTGCTGACATTTAATTTTTAAGGGAACAAACCCAAATCCTTGTGTTGCAGGTGAAATAATTCATAGGGTGTATGTGAGCAGCACATGATTCAGTCAAATTCCATGGAAAGTAAAAAGGATTAGACCACTGAAATTTAAACCAGCCCAACAAAAGCATATAGAAAAGATGTGTAACCAAATCTCTTGGGTGGCTTATATCACATGGCAGATGGAGACTAATTGAATGTTAATGACATGTTTGTAAAAAAGTCATAATTTACTTCTCAGGTGTCTCTTTTCTCTCTTTGAGTATCTCATATGTTCCATCTAACCACAACATATTTTTTTTATCTAAACCTAGACATGTCCAGATGCATTTCAGTCCAGTTTAGGGTTACCAGACATCCGGCAAAAGGACTCTTCCTCTTTTTTTTCATTATGTCCTCTGGTCCAATAGGCATACCCTTCAAATATTGTCCTTTTTTATTTTTGTTTTTAATAACAAGCATTCTCTTCCTATGCAGTTAGGTCCTTTTCCCCCCAGGTTTCACTGTAATTGTGGTGTAGATGCTAAGAATGCTAACTGGATATCAATACAGGTAATCCCCCAGATACGAGCATTTATTTAGCGAGATTTCACAAAAACGAGGTTATTCACAAAGGGTACTTACATTAGAAATTCAAAATTGTGATCAAAAACAGGCCTCTGTCGCCATGTGACTTGGATTCAGTCTTGGCTGCTGTGGTGGCCATTTTAACTCTGTGACTTGCCTGGGCCTGTTCGGGCCTACGAGAAGCTGGAAGTGTTGTTTTTTTTGTGCCTGGTCACATGGCCAAACAAGATCCCGTGATTTTTGCAGCCGGCACCGACCATTTGTTTTTGTTTTCCTGGAGCTGCCTGGAAGATCTGCTGCTTGCTGAGCTTGAGGACTACAGTACTGTAGAGAGCTAGAATTACTTCTGTAAGTATTTTAAAATATTCTTTTTTGTTACTCTATAGCAGGGCTTTTCAACCGGTGGTACGCGTACCACTGGTGGTACGTGACCACCTGGCTGGTGGTATGCGGCATCGCCTTCCTCCCCCCCCTTCCTCCCCCCCGTCACCTTCCTCCCCCCCCCGCTCCGTTCCTTCCCAGCTCACCTGTTTGTGGAATTCATGCTGCTTGGAGGCAGCCTGCAGGAACCCTACTGAGGGCGTGCGAAGAGCGCAGGCGCAGAGCAAGGCCCCGCCCTCCCCAGGGACTCCTGCAGCAACCAGATTGACTTCTTCTCGTGCAGGATCCCTGTCGCCCTTCTGCCCCTCTGCTTACTTCAGAAGCAAGCCTGAAGGGGACAGAGCTATCCACTCCCTCAGGTAGGGGTTTGAGACCCTTCTTTTCCCCCTTCTCTCTCTCTCTGTTGCGGCCTCACTCTCTTCCATTTTCTTTTCCTCTTCCCCCCCCCCTTTAGCTTGCGATACCCTTCACGGCCCTCAAGTTGCCTCCCAGGGCTCCAGACTTTCCCCCCCTCTCCTCTTACCAAGATGCCCGGCTTTACGGAGGGCAAAGCAAAGCTACAAGCAAGTTAACTGGGCAGGAGCTGGCATCAGCGTCCAGCTCACTTGCTTGCAGAAAGCGAGCAATTGCCGGGAGCCGGTGTAAAAAGGCAGGCGTCTCAAAAGGCAGGCGTCTCCTGCCTGCTTTGCATGGGGCCAGGCTGGAGGGATGCAGGGCTGTAATTTCCCTGAAAGTGGCTGGAAGGGTTTGGCTGGGGGGGGGGAGGAGGCGAGAGGCTCTGGCAGGTCTTGGGCTGGTGTTGCGCTTTGTGGGTCTGTGTGTGTTTGTGTGTGTGTGTGTACACACAACGCAGGAGGCTTGCAAGGGGTGAGTGTCTTCCTCCCCCTGGCTCCGCTTTTCCCCCCCCCCTTTCCTCAATTGGCTCAGCAGGAGCAAAGGAATCCAGCCCTTTTTCTCTCTGCAGCCACCAGCACCAGTTCCTTTCTTGTTTTCTGCTTGCTTTCTACAAGCAAGTTAACTGGGCAGGAGCTGGCATCAGCGTCCAGACTCAGCTCACTTGCTTGCAGAAAGCGAGCAAACGAGATTGCTGGGAGCCGGTGTAAAAGGGCAGGAGTCTCCTGCCTGCTTTGCATGGGGCCAGGCTGGAGGGATGCAGGGCTGTAATTTCCCTGAAAGTGGCTGGAAGGGTTTGGCTGGGGGGGGGAGGAGGCGAGAGGCTCTGGCAGGTCTTGGGCTGGTGTTGCGCTTTGTGGGTCTGTGTGTGTTTGTGTGTGTACACACAACGCAGGAGGCTTGCAAGGGGTGAGTGTCTTCCTCCCCCTGGCTCCGCTTTCCCCCCCCACCCTTTCCTCAATTGGCTCAGCAGGAGCAAAGGAATCCAGCCCTTTTTCTCTCTGCAGCCACCAGCACCAGTTCCTTTCTTGTTTTCTGCTTGCTTTCTACAAGCAAGTTAACTGGGCAGGAGCTGGCATCAGCGTCCAGACTCAGCTCACTTGCTTGCAGAAAGCGAGCAAACGAGATTGCTGGGAGCCGGTGTAAAAGGGCAGGAGTCTCCTGCCTGCTTTGCATGGGGCCAGGCTGGAGGGATGCAGGGCTGTAATTTCCCTGAAAGTGGCTGGAAGGGTTTGGCTGGGGGGGGGAGGAGGCGAGAGGCTCTGGCAGGTCTTGGGCTGGTGTTGCGCTTTGTGGGTCTGTGTGTGTTTGTGTGTGTACACACAACGCAGGAGGCTTGCAAGGGGTGAGTGTCTTCCTCCCCCTGGCTCCGCTTCCCCCCCCCACCCTTTCCTCAATTGGCTCAGCAGGAGCAAAGGAATCCAGCCCTTTTTCTCTCTGCAGCCACCAGCACCAGTTCCTTTCTTGTTTTCTGCTTGCTTTCTGCAAGCAAGTTAACTGGGCAGGAGCTGGCATCAGCGTCCAGACTGCAGCTCACTTGCTTGCAGAAAGCGAGCAAACGAGATTGCTGGGAGCCGGTGTAAAAGGGCAGGAGTCTCCTGCCTGCTTTGCATGGGGCCAGGCTGGAGGGATGCAGGGCTGTAATTTCCCTGAAAGTGGCTGGAAGGGTTTGGCTGGGGGGGGGAGGAGACGAGAGGCTCTGGCAGGTCTTGGGCTGGTGTTGCGCTTTGTGGGTCTGTGTGTGTGTGTGTGTATACACAACGCAGGAGGCTTGCAAGGGGTGGGTGTCTTCCTCCCCCTGGCTCCGCTTTTCCCCCCCCACCCTTTCCTCAATTGGCTCAGCAGGAGCAAAGGAATCCAGCCCTTTTTCTCTCTGCAGCCACCAGCACTAGTTCCTTTCTTGTTTTCTGCTTGCTTTCTACAAGCAAGTTAACTGGGCAGGAGCTGGCATCAGCGTCCAGACTGCAGCTCACTTGCTTGCAGAAAGCGAGCAAACGAGATTGCTGGGAGCCGGTGTAAAAGGGCAGGAGTCTCCTGCCTGCTTTGCATGGGGCCAGGCTGGAGGGATGCAGGGCTGTAATTTCCCTGAAAGTGGCTGGAAGGGTTTGGCTGGGGGGGGGGGGAGGAGACGAGAGGCTCTGGCAGGTCTTGGGCTGGTGTTGCGCTTTGTGGGTCTGTGTGTGTTTGTGTGTGTACACACAACGCAGGAGGCTTGCAAGGGGTGAGTGTCTTCCTCCCCCTGGCTCCGCTTTCCCCCCCCACCCTTTCCTCAATTGGCTCAGCAGGAGCAAAGGAATCCAGCCCTTTTTCTCTCTGCAGCCACCAGCACCAGTTCCTTTCTTGTTTTCTGCTTGCTTTCTACAAGCAAGTTAACTGGGCAGGAGCTGGCATCAGCGTCCAGACTGCAGCTCACTTGCTTGCAGAAAGCGAGCAAACGAGATTGCTGGGAGCCGGTGTAAAAGGGCAGGAGTCTCCTGCCTGCTTTGCATGGGGCCAGGCTGGAGGGATGCAGGGCTGTAATTTCCCTGAAAGTGGCTGGAAGGGTTTGGCTGGGGGGGGGAGGAGGCGAGAGGCTCTGGCAGGTCTTGGGCTGGTGTTGCGCTTTGTGGGTCTGTGTGTGTTTGTGTGTGTACACACAACGCAGGAGGCTTGCAAGGGGTGAGTGTCTTCCTCCCCCTGGCTCCGCTTTCCCCCCCCCACCCTTTCCTCAATTGGCTCAGCAGGAGCAAAGGAATCCAGCCCTTTTTCTCTCTGCAGCCACCAGCACCAGTTCCTTTCTTGTTTTCTGCTTGCTTTCTACAAGCAAGTTAACTGGGCAGGAGCTGGCATCAGCGTCCAGACTCCAGCTCACTTGCTTGCAGAAAGCGAGCAAACGAGATTGCTGGGAGCCGGTGTAAAAGGGCAGGAGTCTCCTGCCTGCTTTGCATGGGGCCAGGCTGGAGGGATGCAGGGCTGTAATTTCCCTGAAAGTGGCTGGAAGGGTTTGGCTGGGGGGGGGAGGAGGCGAGAGGCTCTGGCAGGTCTTGGGCTGGTACTTGTGGGTCTGTGTTTGTGTGTGTACACACAACGCAGGAGGCTTGCAAGGGGTGAGTGTCTTCCTCCCCCTGGCTCCGCTTTTTTTTTGTTCAATAAAGTTTTTGACACCTTGGTAAGCTGGTACTCGAATATTGTCATGTCCTAAAGGTGGCACTCTCCTCTGCCTCTGCGCGCGCACAGAGAGGGCTGTAATATTCTCCAGGCTGGGGTCTGGGTGGCATAGCGCTGGACAATGGAAGGGAGGGAGGGAAGGAGAAAAGGACAAAGAAGGAGGGAAGAAAGGAAGGAAAGAAGGAAGGGACAATGGGAGAGAGGGAGGGAAGGAGGGCACCCACCCCAGTCCCACCCTCCTCCACCAGAGATCCATGGATCCCCCCCACACAGGCACCCTGCAACCTGAGGGAGGGAGGGATGGACAATGGAAGGGAGGGAAGGAGAAAAGGACAAAGAAGGAGGGAAGAAAGGAAGGAAAGAAGGAAGGGACAATGGGAGAGAGGGAGGGAAGGAGGGCACCCACCCCAGTCCCACCCTCCTCCACCAGAGACCCATGGATCCCCCCCACACAGGCACCCTGCAACCTGAGGGAGGGAGGGATGGACAATGGAAGGGAGGGAAGGAGAAAAGGACAAAGAAGGAGGGAAAGAAGGAAGGAAGGGACAATGGGAGAGAGGGAGGGAAGGAGGGCACCCACCCCAGTCCCACCCTCCTCCACCAGAGACCCATGGATCCCCCCCACACAGGCACCCTGCAACCTGAGGGAGGGAGGGATGGACAATGGAAGGGAGGGAAGGAGAAAAGGACAAAGAAGGAGGGAAAGAAGGAAGGAAGGGACAATGGGAGAGAGGGAGGGAAGGAGGGCACCCACCCCAGTCCCACCCTCCTCCACCAGAGACCCATGGATCCCCCCCACACAGGCACCCTGCAACCTGAGGGAGGGAGGGATGGACAATGGAAGGGAGGGAAGGAGAAAAGGACAAAGAAGGAGGGAAAGAAGGAAGGAAGGGACAATGGGAGAGAGGGAGGGAAGGAGGGCACCCACCCCAGTCCCACCCTCCTCCACTGGAGACCCATGGATCCCCCCCACACAGGCACCCTGCAACCTGAGGGAGGGAGGGATGGACAATGGAAGGGAGGGAAGGAGAAAAGGACAAAGAAGGAGGGAAAGAAGGAAGGAAGGGACAATGGGAGAGAGGGAGGGAAGGAGGGCACCCACCCCAGTCCCACCCTCCTCCACCAGAGACCCATGGATTCCCCCCACACAGGCACCCTGCAACCTGAGTGATGAGCTGGCCACCCCCCCCCATTGACTTCGCTTGTCAAAAAGTTGCAAAAGGTGATCACATGACCCTGGGACACTGTGACGGTCATAAGTATGAATCAGTTGCCAAGCATCCGAATGTAAATCACATGACCCTGGGGATGCTGCAACAGTCATAAGTGTGAAAAATGGTCATAAGTCACTTTTTTTAGTGTCGTCGTAACTTTGAACAGTCACTAAGCGAATCGTTGTAAGTCGAGGACTACCTGTACTTTATCATTTTTTCCCTTTTTGCGGGGGGGGGGTCAAGTTTTTGACACCTTGCTGGGCGACTGGTGGTACTCGGATATTGCCTTATCCTAAAAGTGGTACAATGGGTGAAAAGGTTGAAAAGCCCTGCTCTATAGTACTGTACTGTATTGTTTGTAAGCATTGCTCTGCTTTTTATTGTGTTTGTAAATACAGTACTTTGCAAGATTGTTTGCTTGCATTTGCCTGAAACTTACAGCATGTGGCTGCTGCTCCTCCTCTCCCTAGCATAGACCTGAGATCCTGCTGACACTTACTGGAAGGAAATCCCCCTCCACCAATTTTGGATTTTGCCTGGAGAGGCTTGTGCTGCTCAGGGACAGTGTTTTTTAATTTTTTTTTAAAGGTTTTAAATTTAAATTGCCTCCAGAAGTTGTGGGTGTTCCCTCACTGGAGGCTTTTAAGAAGAGACTGGATAGGCATTTATCAGAAATACAGTACAGTACTGTACTCTCTTGTGAGAGCAGTGGGTTAGACTAGATGACCTAAGGTCCTTTCCATCTCAGTTACTGTTGCAAGCCGACAGTTCTGTAAACTCTACCCCCATCTCCCTCTGCATGCCTGCCTGGAGACGCTTAAAGCTAAAGCTACTTACTTTAGTTGCAACTGCAATTTGGAGAGTTCTCCACCACCACCCCCTTTGAAGAAGCTTGAGCTGCCTAGCAACAAATGTTTTTTTTTTTTTTTAAAGCCTGCTGCCTGCTTGGGAGGCAATTTATAATATTGTAGTTTCTGAAACCTGAAACAGCTGATTTGTGACCGGAAATAGCCTGCAGCAGCGGCAGGAAAAGTCTCTCGTTTCAGGCAGCCATCGGAGGAAATAAATCAAATCTTTGTTCATTTAACGACCCATTTGATTCAATTAATGAGTTTGATTTTAAAATGTTGTAATATTGAGTTTGACGATTACGAGCCTAATGGGCAGGCTCTATTAGGCTCACACCTCGGAGACTACCTGTACTTATGAGTGGGTCTATCCTACTTGACTCTTTTTTTATATATATATAAACAAGTTTTATTGGTATTTTTTGGTTTTACATCAAAGTGCTTTAGGAATCCACGTGGAGATAGGGTGGTCAATCATCCAAAAAGAAAAACCAATATAATCAAACATAAATAATTCAATAATTCCTTAAAAGTTCCTTCTCTATTCCCTCAAGCTATAACCTAGTATTAATACATTTCTAAATAAAATTCAATCATTGTAAAAAAATATCAATAGTAATTCACTTATATCCATCAAAATCCTGTTTTAGGTTTAACTATTTTACCTTTACCATTTTCCACTTTAGCTTAAAATAAACACATAGGTTACATTTCGGGTCTCCCAATTTCCCATAAAACAATAATTATTTCTAAAATACACGTATTATATCAACTATTATACTTTAATATTTCCCAACTATATTCTATTTCCTATACTCTATCAAGTATATATTTTATAAATCAATCCATATGTCTAAAAATTCATCAGTTGCTTTAACATAATCAAATTAATACCTTTCTAATTAGCATTCAATCATTATATATATATATATATTTAAAGTCAATTAAATAAAATAATGAACTCTGGGATATTAGAAAAAGGCTTCTTTATTGCTGAGCTTTCGTTAACAACCTGTTAACATCATCAGAGCAAAGGGCTAAATGGCAAGGGAGCATGTGCATAAATTCACATAACAGTTGGAAAACGGTTACATTGTGGCATGTGCACATAGCGTGCTTAGGAAGCTCGTTTAGAAAAATCACATTGACGGTAGTAGGTATACAGTAGAAAGTCTCCCGACAAGATTTAAAAGTCGCGCTTGACAGCTGTCAGGCGCGCAAGCCGGAGCGTGCCTGTCAGTTGTTCGGCGCGAGGTTAACAGGGAGCCGCGCGGAGTCTTGTGCCGGCTGGATTCTTTTAGTGGAGAGTAGCTTGGATGTTCGTCTCGCCCTCTCACGTGCAGGTGTTGTGGGACTGGATCTGTCAGCTGTTTGGCGCGTAAGCCGGATCGCTTTCATCAGCTGTTCGGCGCGAGTTTTTTCGGGGCATTGCGTGAAGTCTTGTGCCGGCTGGATTCCTTCCGTAGAGGGCAGTTTTGATGTTCGTCTTGCCCTCTCACGTGCAGGTGCTGTGGGACCGGATCTGCAGGGAGAGAAAGTAGATGCTTATTAATAAGGACAAGCAAACCACTTACATGCCCTAACTACAAAAATATGAATCCCGGGCATATCTGTTCAATAACAGCTGGTTTATATTTCTCCCGGAGATCGAGGACTGTGTTATTGAATATATATATATATATATATATATATATATATATATATATATATATATATATAAAACCATAATTATTTCTAAAGTATACATATTATTACCATTATATTTTCCTACTTCCCGACTATATTCCATTTCTTATTCTACTCTATTTAAATCCCATCTATTCCCAACAACAACAACAAAGAAAAATATTTTCTTACTTCTTTTCATATCTATATTCTATTTCTTATTCTATTCTTCTTGTTTACCAATTCCATATTACCATTCCAGACCATAATCAAATCAATAATTTTCATCTCAGTAGTATTATCTCAAACCAAAATCTTAAGCCTTTTTAACCCATCAAATAAATTTCTAATTCTCATTTTTAAATCTAATTCTAGCTTTCTTTTTGTGCCAAACCGGTTTCCATAAAAGAGCCTTTAAATCATCAAATCTCCATATTTGATCATGTATAGTCCTGAACAATTCAGTCTGATCATGTTTCTTTTCTCTTTTTTCCAATATTGTCAAAGCTATATAGTTTTTTTTGTTCAATGTAATAATTACTCGTTGATTATCCATATTATCACAATTCTCAAAGTCTCGTATTTGCAAATCAGGTCCCATTGCTTTTGACTTTGTAAGTATTTCAATGGAAATCCAACTTTGGTCATCCAAGTTCTCAGTAATATTTTCTTCTAGAATGCTTTGTTTTTCATTTAGTATGTGAGCCGTAGGGTAGTCAATTAAAGTCTGGAGGTCATTTTGAAGTTTTATAATGAAGGCATCTAGTCTAGCATTCACTCGCTCATGAAATTCATAAATTCTTCCCGACATACATTTCCAAATCAGTTGTAGATGGGATTCTTCCATCACTTTAAATTGTATAAGTTGCTTGCCAGTCTCTTTAAAGTTAGTATTCTTCCTCTATTATTCCTTGTGCTAAAAATTAGTAATTAATTCTGGAACATCATCTTTAAAGATTTTTCTAGAATAAATCCAAAGCTAAACTGTAGGTAAACCTTGTATTTGTACTCCCCAAAAAAAAGAGCCATCCATATGTCTGAGAAAGCACTTTAAAGCCAAGTTAGAATAATAGAAACGAAAGCAGAGGGGAGAAAAAAAAACAGTATCTTCTTGCGGTCAGATAGGAATGTCTGGGCACAGAGCCAAGTATGGGCATCGAGCCAAAAAGCTGAATCCACACCCCGCGGACCAAGCGCAAAACAGTGAAAGTTCTCAGGTGGATACTTTGTTGCTAATTTGAAACAGCACAGAAAAAAAAAAACCCAACATGAGAGAGAAAGGGTTTTAAACTGAATAATATAATTAAAATGATTTTTCTAAACATAAAAATAAATTCAAATAAAATAGCTTAAGACACCTTATGTACAGAAGGGGGGGAGGAATAAAAAAACACTCTACCCCCTCCCTAAAGGTTTCAAGCTAAAACAAATAGGCAGAAAGACGCAGAGTTTTTTCAGGATCCCTGAAGTCCAGCAATTCACGTAGTCACTAGAAGTTAATTGTTTTTCCAAGCTCTTTTTCCCAAGTATCCGAACGCTGCTCTCTTAAAGTAGGGAAATAATTCCACAAGCTTTTCACAGGAAAGTAGTTAGGGTACAGAGAGGGAAGGAAAGGTCTCACCCGGATCATCCACGGTGGTTCTTTATGCTTAGCTGTTCTTGTGGCTTGCGGCTGGAGCAGCTAGGTGATCGGCCATGTTAATGGCCGATCTTTTCCCCGTCGGCCCAGAGGAGCTGTCTCGGATCTTGGAGGGAGCTCCGCTCCCTCCGCAATCAACGAGTGTCCTCCCCAGCGGTAGTCGCCCCTCCAAGGCGACTTTCGACCCTGTCCAGGGTCTAACGGCAGGGGGGAACCGATCGGCAAAGGGAACAGACCCTTCACACAACCGCAGGTGCTGCAACCAGAACCGGAAGCCCCCTACTTAACTCTTGATGATAAAAGAAAAGGTGTTGATGGTCACCCAATTCTCTGACAATATACCACATCATCCAGCAGATCTACTGAGCCAAATATCTCATGATCTACTATCAAAATAACTGATTATAATATTTCTTTGGGGACAATGTTAACTTTCATTGAGATCTATGGTTAAATTTAGTGCCAAGGTAAATGTTAGGAAAAATGTTTATAGATGCTGTTCATTTTAAAATTATGGCATGTTTGGAATTATTTATTTGGGCAAACATTAAGAAAAAAATAGTTGCACTGGCAACTGTTTCTATAGTTTGTATGTCTCTTTTCTGCAGGAAACAAATTAGTTTATTTTCCACTATTGTACTTGAAAATAAAAAGCGTAAGTAAGCCCTTGATACTATTACCATTACAAGTCAGAAAGAATTCTTCATGAAGTTAGCCAAAATAGGTTTGCTGAAATTATCCATACAAAATTATATAAAGTACTAGATTTTATGATTTACTTTTGCTCTTGAACCATGTTTACAATTAGAGAAAAAGAAATGTATTAGTGAGGCCTATTTCTGACTTGTTCCTTTTTACTTGTAGATCATGTGTAACATCTCACATTGATGTACTTTGGTTATTTTCCAGAAGGTGATGCAGAGTGAGTAGCCAATCCATTTTGTTATTACCTTTATGAGATCTACAGAGAACTCTGAAAAGAGCATGTCTGACACAATTTAGTCTTTCATTTCTAACATCATACCTTACTGACTTCTTACAGGGTACTCAAGATCAGCTTATTAGAAGATCTTATCACTAGAGTCAATCTTTCCAAAATGTGGAATGACAAGTTCATCTGTTCATTTCGTGCTTCATAGCCGAGTCTTCTATGTTGCCTTGTTGAGAAGTCTGTCTCCATTGGTTGCTTTCCATTGATCTGTTTGAAATGGGTTTTTTTTTTGTATGTGTGAAATAAAACAGCTGAAGGAATGAAAATAGAAACTTCTTATGTCAAAGAAGTAACTCTCACTCTCTCTACTCTATCACTTCTCTTTCCCTCAACAACAATAACAATAACAAAGAAACTTAAGATTACAGCTCAGGAATTCCAGTAAATACACAATAACTCTAGTTTTTAACCTCATTATCTTATATGGGCTCCTTTTAAAACTATGGGAAGCCTATGGTTCACAGGTTTATTAAACCACCCACTTTTTTGTCACCTCACAATTATAGTTATTTTTTCTCAACAGAGGAAATATTTTATGTAATTATTTCAGGGAAAAAAATACTTGTTCACAGGAGGTAACAGAATATGACTAGCCTTGGCTGATCTCAGAAATACTGAAAATATAGCTGACCTTGGTTTGTTATTGATGGGAAGCCATTAAAAATATAAAGATTGTAGAATATGCCGGAAATTTTAAAAAGAGAGAAAAAAGCCTGAAGAAAGAATTGCTAACCCCTTCTGAATTATAGTCAGGAAAACTACTTAACTTGGCTAAGTACTTCCACATTTTGAGCTTAAGTTGAAAAAGTTTATATTTATTTGTTTAAAGCATTTATGTACCCCGTTTTACAGGATCCTAAGACAGTCCCTTTTTCAAGTACTATGTTGATGGTATGTCTTAAGTATTAAAGATCTCTTAATCTTTGACTTTAACTTTTAAATACAGATTAATTATTTAATTTGTAATAATATGTAATAAAAGAGTTGTAGGGCTGGCATTATACCTAAAGTACCTTTTTTACAAAATATATAAAGTTTGGTATAAAATTAAGATCTGGTGCTGACCAATACATATTCTTTTTTTTATTGACTGAGATTATAGCTTTATTGTTGCACTAATGTATTACGGTTCAAATTGTTGGTCTACTACCAACAATTTATGTAGGGTGACATAAATGATTAAGCAATAAATGATATATAAAAATAAAATCTGCCTTAAGTTAAGATAAACTCTAGGTGCCACTTGCTATATATAAACTGGATATATGTTATCTATTAAACCAAGTGAAATAACAGAACAAACAAACCAACAGTTCCATTACAGCCAAAGACTCAATAAGCTGTGTGACTTTGCTAAATTTTCTCTGAGTCCCAAGATATATTTTTACGACTGGTCTTTGTGTGTCTGTGTTTGTGTATATGTGCTTTCAAGTCAGTATTAATTCCTGACAACTACCTGAACTAGTCCTTGCAGTTTTTGTGATATGATTTCAGAAGGAGTTTACCATTGCCTGCTTCCTAGGGCTGAGAGTCATTGGCCTAAGGTCACCCAGCTGGCTATGTGCCTAAGGCAGGACTAGAATTCACAGTCTTCTAATAGACTTAACCACTACACTAAACTGGCTCTCCATGACCAGTCTTATAAATAAAGAACTTTGATAATTTCAAATAAAGCATGCCAATATTTATGAGATTCCTGGTCAATTGTCATAATATAGTGTCTATATTATGCATCTGACCTGTCAAAACTCCCATTCAGATATGTGGTTTACAGTACTTTACTGGGCTTGCCTAGCTGCCACTATTCTTTCTCACATATTCCCATCAGGAAGTCCTGCCACATTTCACACACTGTATAAGCAAAGTCTGCATTCTAAATCATGAAGATTCTAAATCACACAGGTAGCCATACATTATCTTCTTTGTCCAAGATGCAGCAGAACTGAATGATGGGGATACAATGAACTAGGTGAAGTCCGTGAATACAAAATGTGAGCTCTTTTGCATGGCAGTAACTGTGTTGTTGTTGTTACCAGTGTGGGAATAAGTATGCCATTTTTTTAAAAAAAAAAGAAACAGCATTTCCAATCCAAAGTCTGCCTTGGCAACAAAGCAGAATAGAGTTCTCTCTGCATGAGAAGTGGACGAAAAAGCAAAATGAGGAACATCTACTTTAGTGTAATCAGAAGATCTACGGGTCAATTCTCTGCTTTTGCAGAATGTTTAATCTATATAATTGGAGGCCTGACACCAAGGAAGCCTTTTATACAAGCTTATCTCAGTTTTCAAGTTTTGATAAAAGACTCATTGCAACAACAACTCTTTTTGGAACCCACCCACCCCCCAAAAAAAATGTATTAAGCAAAATAATCAAGGTATGTAAAATACCATCAAATTCATCACTTTTCCTGATATATTTTAGCAAAGATTATTTACTGCAATACAACACTTTTTTTTTTTTGAGTGGGGAATAGTTAGACCACAGCCTATTTTTGTTTTAATTGCATGCTATAACGCACTGTTGTTCTAGAACTAATGTGGTCTAACAAGTAGACACTGATCTTCTCCCATTTAACAATGTTACCTAGGAACAATGTTACCTAGGATCTCGGAAACTTTCTTTCTCTGCCATGGTACTTGCCCTCGGGAATAGCATTCCTCCAGAAGTTTAGACTCTCGCCATACTGCAAGCCTTTAGATGATTTTTCAAAAACTTTCCCCCGTTATTTCTTCTCAAACAAGCATTTGTATAGATTGGTGATGTGCCCACGTTTAGTGTCTGTCTTGGCTCTGATATGCTGTCCCTCTTGTTATAGTTCTATTTTTATGTTTATTGTTTGTTTGTTTTTTGTTAGGTGTTGGGTTTTAATTGTATGCTTTTCAAAATCCATGCTGAGTTTGGCAGCCTGTATACCTAATTTACAAATATAAATAAATGTGTGGTGTTTGTTTCTGAAGATGTTAACTTTGTCTATTTAGTCCTGATAAAAGACTATTGAAACAGATTGTATTCTCTTTCTCTTTCAAATTGGCCTTGGCTAATAAAATTGGTTTCACCCATCTCAGTCTCCTGGTTCCCCAAAGCCCTTTACTCCAGGTGAAATCTATTCTAGGCCATTCCCTAATTTTTAGCACTAGTTCTGAGAGTATTTTCCCATCCTCTTCTTCAACTAACTCTCCTGATTTAGATCAAAACTGTTTAGCCCAGGGGTAGGCAACCTTGGCTCTTTTATGACTTGTGGACTTCAACTCCCAGAATTCTTGAGCCAGCCGATTTTGCTCTTCAATAAACTATATATCTGCTCTAGCCATTACTGTCTATACCATCTTCCAATGTGGAATCCATTGAATTTCCTTAATTCCAGTCCTCCTCCAATTTTCCTCTCTGATTCCTTCTCTGATTCTTCAAAACTCTACCTGAAAAATACCAGTTCTTTTTCCTCATTTGAAAACATTTTTATATGGGAAATCAAATTATGCTCTACTCTCAGTTTAGTCCAATCTGCAAAGTAGATTGCTTAGGTTTCTGTCTGGATGTGTCAACTGCCAGCAAGAACTTATGGATGAATGCAGGCTCTCACATAATCTTTACCTGCCATTTCTTTTCCATGTGTGGCATGAAAAGAGGAAGGAGAAGTTGTGGGACTTCTACAGTTAATTCTTCATGGAAATGAGATCTGATATTAAATGAATGATTCTACACACAAACACAACCACACACAAGCCTTCATATTCCAATGCACATATTTTAGACACCTGTTATATAGGAGAAGAGTGGGATAATTCATAAAATTATAATTCTGCTATAGAGGAGAATGACTGTTATGCTTTGAAAAAGGAAATGGGCTAACAATCATTCAAAATGTTAGGTACAAAAATCATTAATTTGGCTTAAGTACTGTAAAATACTAGATGCTTTGCGACTCCACATATGGGAATATCGTTTGTTTCAAATGGAACTTTGTTGCTATTCTAAAAAACAAACAAACAAACCACAGTATAAAAGTGGGCTGCTGTTAAAAACATATGATTGATTACCTTTAACTGGCAGCACTGATATACTCAGGGAGAGCTTCCTTAGGGGTGGAAAAACATTCAGACTGCTTATTAATCAGAACTTCCCTTTTAATTCTATATTATTTTCCCTAAATTTACACAACTTTAAATTTACATAAAAAAGAGATTTCAAATTACTGTCAAAAGCATTCATTCTTTATTTATCTATTTATGCATTTTATAGTTCAATAGCTATTTTATAGAGTACAAGAAGCAAGGCATCTCCCAAAAATATGCATTATATTATATTATATTATATTATATTATATTATATTATATTATATTATATTATATTATATTATATTATATTATATTATATTATATTATATTATATTATATTATATTATATTATATTATATTATTATATCATATATCAGTGATGGCGAACCTTTTAGAGACCGAGTGCCCAAACTGCAACCCAAAACCTACCTACGTATCGTCGGGTGCCGGGTGGGCGTGGCCCATTGGGTGGGTGTGGCCCATTGGGTGGGTGTGGCCAATTGGGAGGGCGGGACCCATTCAGTGGGCGTGGCTACAGTGGTAACGGCAGACTGGGTGGGACTAAAAAGTTCAATCAATCAATTCCAACTTTGCAAGATCTTTTTTTTTTCCCGCGAGAAGTTGAAATTGACTGATTGATTGAGCCTTTTTTTTTTTTGCACACGGCGGCGGAGGCCTAAAGCGAGAAGGTTTTATAAAACCCAGCTGAAGACCTAGGACTGGGGTGATGACGCACGTGCCCACAGAGAGGGCTCTGAATGCCGCCTCTGGCACCTGTGCCATAGGTTCGCCACCACTGTCATATATCATATCATATCATATCATATCATATTATATATCATATCATTACATCACATTACATTATATTATTATAGTATTTTATTTTATTGTATTGTATTATATTGTATTGTATTGTATTGTCTATGGAGATTCTCAGTCATCCAGGTCATAGTTATTCCAAAGGTGCTTTTTCACAAGGCAACTGGTCTTTCTTGTTTTTCTTTGAATATATTTTGCTTTCCATCCAAGAAGCTTCTTCAGCTCTTTCCCCACCGTCCAGTCAGAACTAAAGAAAAACAAGAAAGTTCAGTTGCCTTGTGAAAAAGCACCTTTGGCATATTGTGTTGTGTTGTGTTGTATTGTATTGTATTGTATTATTATTATAATTTTATATAAGTATATCCTGCTAATAACTGCTTCTGTTTTAGGGCCTCCATTGATAATGCAACTTTAATCAATTGCTACTTTCTACTTTGAATTTGCAGGGTCTGGGCTGCTCTCTGGCTCTGTAAGTTTGGCAGTATGCGTGTCTATAGGAAGCACTAGCAGGGAGGTGCAAGTACAAAGAAAAAAGATAGTGTACTTGCATCATTTTGTCTCATGACATCTACAGCTGAGTGGTGGCATATCTCCCAATGAGATGATGGTTACCAGCAATGTTGTAAATGACAATCTCTGAATGCACCTGTACTCTTCCTAAAGGGAATTCATCTTTCTCGGGGAAGGACCAAGTAATTTGGCTTCAACATTCCTAAAATGATTAGCCTGGCAAGGTAGTTTACATTCTGGTAACCTGCCATCCTAATTCTGCCATGTACCTTGTATAGGGCTGTCTTTGTAGATAGCTTTGAAATAAATGAAGAGTAAAAGGTGGGGTTTGTGGACTAAATCAAATCAAATCAAATCAAACAAACACACAATTCATTCTATTCTACCACAGTATGAGCAATTTTATAGTAGTGCACTGCAGGCAGAGCGACACTTATTCTCTGAGGCTGAAAGAAACCCGTGTCTCCTGCTATTCTTTTAATGTGTGATTTTATTATTATCCATTTTAGATATCATGTTGCTTTGAATACATAGCTGCTGGAATGGAAAATTGAATATTTTATAAATAAATCCAACTGAAACGGACAGTAACTATTTCCATCTCAGTGGAGGCTAGAAAACAAATTGTAATGTTGTTCCTTGCATTGAATTAGCACCATACCAGCTAAAATCCACAAATGGTTAAGAAAAAAGAAAGAAAGAAAGAAAAACATTTAAGGATGGAAAAATATATCTGAGAAAAATTCCATTTTAAAGTGTGGAGAAGTTATGGTACTTTATTTTACTTCTAAGAAGCTCCTTTTCTGAGTTTTGAAGACTGCAAAGCCAAAAGTGTAGATATACTGTCATTATCTTATATCATGATATTTTTATCTATTGGTAGCAGTAAAATCAATATCTAGGAAACATACATCTTTTTTTCTGAGGTTTGTTTGGGTTTCTTTTGGGAACATGGGCCCCATGAGTAAGTGAAGATTCTATAATTATATTTTGTGTTTGTCTACACTTCCTAATCCAACTAAGCTTTACTTAGCTTGCCTTTAAATATGTGTGTGTTTGGTTATCTCTTCTACATAAAACTGTAGGATGTGCCAATTTCTTACATTGAATACTCAACTCTACGTTTTTAGTCCCTGTTTTGATTAACAGGAAATGCACATAATGTTTCTACTTTAGTTTTTAACAGAATGATTCATCACACTCTCCACCTTTCTATCATCTTATACTAACTGTAGTAAATGCTGGTCAGCAAGGGCATTCATTAATGTTATAGTTTATACATTGCAGCATAGTACTGAGTAATACACAAGAAGTGCTTTCTTCAAGTACAAATGAAACGAATAGTGATTCAGAAAAATAATAATCGCCAAGGTACGTTTCATTCCTAGTCCCTAATTTCCTTTTGAAACATATTACACAAGTAGTACAATCTTTTCTGAATATTATTGAAAGTAGAGACTCTTACCAACTGGGAGTATGTTATGAACAGATGAGGAAAGGATTAATTTTTCTACCTTTTTTCCCATTTAGAGTTTGACTCTCCCAAAATACTCTTTCTTTTATAATTTAGTGATGGCCATTTCCACTTCATTGTTTCCCCTATCTTAAGTTAAAGGTAATTAATAATTACTTTATTGATTAGCCCATAGGCCATATCAAGGTGAAAATAATTAAAGGTAATTTAGAAATAATCACAAATGTTTTAATTTTTTAATAGTTTTGTTCAACAGAAACATCCATTCCCACTCCACACAAAAGGAGAAGAAATAATTATCACTATTCATCTGTCTGCTGTCTGTCTGTCTGTCTCAAGATTTATAGGCCCACCCAGCTCAAACAACATGACTCTGGGAAGTATACAACAAAAAGAAAATAATAGACAAGAATATATGTAGCTCAGGGCTGAATTGTGGAGTCCTTGGTACTCTTTGAGTTTGGTGGTTAAAGAACAAGTAAAAAAATAATAATACAGTATTAAAAAAAACAACAATCCCAATATAAAATATAAAAGAGTGACCAAACAGGGTAATTAGACAATGAAAAGGAAAATCCACTCCATCAGGCAAGCTGATTCCATGGATTATCTTCATACTCATCCTTGTTATCTCTTATCAGAGAGAGGAAGGAAAATGATAGAACACGTCAATTTCACTCGATGTTTGTTACTCCTGGGGTATTGTGCTGTAGAGGCAAAGTTGTCAAACCAATTCTTTGCAGTATGTGACAGGAATGTACTTTAGAAACAGAATGGAGGAATTTGTCAAGGTACCCTTCAATACACACACACACACACACACACACACACACATCTACATCTATATATATATATATATATACACATGTGTATATCTATATCTATCTATCTATCTATCGATCGATCGATCGATAGATAGATAGATAGATAGATAGATAGATAGATAGATAGATATAGATATATAGTTAGATATATAGTTAGATATATATATAAGTGTTTTTTTATGATGCACCCAGTCGGCCCAAATATGGGCAGAAGAAATCTTTTGCCTGTATCAGCCCCAATCTAGGGCTAATCACAGGCAGCAGTCGCTACTGCGACAATCATTGTTGTGTTAAATTTGGATTGCTAACAAAGAGTTAAAGGGAAGCGTATATATATATATATATATATATATATATATATATATGTTTTCTGAGGTTTTCACGGGTGTTTGTATGTAGGTCTTTGGTAATTCGGGTTTTCTCCCGCGTAAAATTGAAAGTGTCTTGGCAACGTTTCAACGAAGTCCCATTCGTCATCATTCGTAATCATGTATGTATGTATGTATGTATGTATGTATGTATGTATGTATGTATATGTATATGTATATATGTATATATGTATATATACTGTATATATACTGTATATATACTGTATATATATATATATATACAGTATATATACTGTATATATATATATATACACACACACACACACACATATATACATATATATATACACATATATACATACATACATACATACATACTTACATACATACATATATATAAACTTTCATGGATCACTCTTATTTGTAATGTAGAATTTGTTAGTCCTAAAGCTACTTAGAAACATCTATTTATTGTTCTCAACCCATTTCTTAAATAATTATCTTTGATGCTGAAGCCTCCATCAGGATAAATGAACATCAGTGTAAGCACCATCTAATTTAAACACAAGAGAATAATATAATGTTACTTTAAGATTCTTCAGGGATGCAGATAAAGTACATGGGAGAAATCTTTTTCCTCCCAATTATTTTAGTAGGAAAAAAAGCAGTTCTAACTTGTACTTGCATCTTTTTCCTTTTACATTTAGTTTGCCTTGTTCTAGGTAAGATGAAGGATCGCTTTAAACAAATCATTCTGGAAATATAAATGGCACCACAAGAGGATCAATTTGGAAGGTACAGGGAATCTCAGAGACAACCTAGCAGAAAGAATGAGAGTTAGAAAAACATAACTTAAGCACAGAAAAGGAAGAGAATATTGGAAACACATTTAACTGACTGTCTAAACTCTCTGGTATTAGAGGGAGAGAGGGAAAATGCTGTCAAGCTTTCAAGATTTTGTTATAATACAGATTTTGTTATCAATATAGTAGAGTTGTACTATTTCTTATGGAGCCAAATCAAATATTTATTACAGTCATAGACCAGCATAACAAAGATGGGGTATAGACAATTAAAAAGCATAAAATACCTCAGAATTTAAAATACAAAAAAAATTAAAAAGCTAAAAGATATATATGTATGTATGTGTGTTACTATGATACCAAAGTAACAACCTAACCTCCCACATGAGAAGCTGTGTAAGAACTCTGTTTAGGTGAGCACAAGCATACTGAAGCAACCCTCAGTAGAAAAAGGAAACATATCATCTATACCTCTTCCAACAAAATGGATATCCATGCAACTTCATCAAAAAGTGCAACTTTTCAAAAAGTACCTGTATCATTCAACCCAACATAAGCTGTAAAATGGATAATACTGCTATACATCAAAAACATCTCAGAAACGACCAACAGAGACTATTACAACCATGTGGCATCAGTTTAGCACCCAAACCAACCAAAGTTCTCCAAAACATTCTAAGTAAATCAAAAGACCCAGCAACCCCATAAGGGAAAAAAAACAAAACATATATCTGACATGTTTTTAATCATTTTTGCTAGTCTTGCTGGTGGCAAGTGCCATCTATAAAACATTTTAAATAAATTTTCTTTATAACAAGTTGACATTGTCAATTTATAATTTCTTTCCAACAAATTTTGCCATTTTTCTAATTCTATATTGTATCCAAAAAAATTTGCCCATCTTATCATTGTTTCTTTAACTTGTTCGCTTTCCATTTTCAAAGTTAATAGAAAATTATAAATTTTCTTAATTAATTTCTCATCAGAAGTTAATAATATCTTATCAAACAAAGTTTGTTCCTTGTAAAATCCATAGTTTAACATCTTTATCATATCTAACTTGCAGTTGTAAGTGTGCCCACCATGATAAATTGATACCCTGATTTTCCATTTCTTGTTTAGATTTTAAATTCCCTTCAGAATTTAGAATATCTCTGTATGTCCGGATTTTTTCAAAAACAACTAAATTTGGGTGTACAAATGCTTCCATTGTTGAAAGCCACCCTGGAATTTTCAGATATATTTTACATTTTATTTTTTACTATATTTCTTATATAGTGATTTTGAAAGTACTTATGAATTTTATTTTTCCCGTACCATAAGAAAGCGTGCCACCCCAATTGTAAATCATGCCCCTCCAAATATAACAACCTTTTGTTTCTAAGAATTATCCATTCTTTCTTTTAATACAGATGCTTGATAATATAAAACCCACTCTGGTAAACCAAAAACTCAATTTTCCTTGCATCTTGTAACATTTTCATCTTAATTCTAGCTTTCTTTCCTTGCCAAATAAATGTCAAAATTAATGAATTTAAATCTTCAAAGAATTTTTTCTCAAGTTTTATAGGTATTGTTTGGAATAGAAATAAAATTTTCGGTAATATATTCATTTTCACTGTAGCAATTCTTCCTAATATTGACAATTGCAAGTTTTTCCATTTTTCCAAATCCACTCTTATTTGATTCAATAATTTTGTATAATTATCTTCTATTGTTGAACATCTTGCTGTTAAGTATATTCCCAGGTATTTAACAAATAGTTAATTTGTAGTTCTATTTTTTCTGAAATTTGTTGTTGTTTTTTTATCTGAAAGATTTTTAACTATTACTTTAGTTTTTTCTCTGTTTATTTTCAGTCCTGCTATACTGCTATAACAGTCTCCATACTGTTCTATCTTTCCCAGTAGTTTAGGAATCATCTCCAAGGGTTCTTCTAAAATAAATACCAAATCATCTGCAAATGCTTGTAATTTGTATGTTTCACCTTTTATTTCTAGTCCTTTAATTTCTGTATCTTGTCCAATATTTTTATTTAGAACTTCCAAGGTTAAAATAAATAACAATGGAGGTAATGGACATCCTTGCCTTGTACTTTTTCTTATCTCAAAGTTCTCTGTATAATCTCCATTCACAATCACTTTCACTGTTTGTTTATTGTATACTGTTTTAATCATATTTATAAAGTTTTGTCCAAAGTCCATTATTTTTAATTGCTGAATCATAAATTGCCAGGAAACATTATCAAATGCTTTTGGGGCATCTAAAAATATTAATGCCAATTGTTTCCCTGGATGTAATTCATAATATTCCAATATATCCATTATCACTCTTAAATTATTTTTTATTTGTCTCTTTGGTAAAAAAAAAACACATTTTGGTCTGAATGTATAAATTCAGTTAAAAATCTTTTCAGTCTCTCTGCTATTATTGAAGTAAAAATTTTATAATCCACATTTAATAATGATAATCAGTCTGTAATTTTTTATCTGTATCAAGTCTGATTCTTCTTTTGGTATTAAGGTAATATTAGTCAGGCACTTATTACTATGTTTGGTGGACATGTGCCAAAGCAAAGAGTTATTGGAAAAAAGATACATGCCTGGCTAGAAAAGATGTTGGGAGAATACATAGATTTTAAACCTGAACTTTTTTTATTAGGTATAATGCCAGAAAAGACTGATAAACAAAGCATATATTTGACTTTGCATGTTACAACAGCGGCAATAATTATATTTGCGCAGTATTGGAAAAATGAAGAAATACCATCAGATGAAGAAATAATTTAAAAAATATTAGAATGCGTGTGTCAACGCAGTTAATATAGGATATTATTGCTTTGACAAGACATGCAGTACTGTCTGGTATTTTTAGAGTTAATTCAGATGACATAGAAAGGGAGGAGATCTATGAGGAAAGCACGGGAAAGGAACGGAAGTGAATCTTTGGCCTCCAGCCTAATTGGGAGATGTGACTCATGACTGCAAAATAAGGGAGGGGTTTCGCAAGAAAAGTTAGACGCAAGCCAGTGAAATTCAGATTCTGGCACCCGTCCATGTATGTGCCGAAGCTATGTTGCCATAAAAAAGATTCTTAAAGGAAAACAATGCCTAGTTTCTTTGAAAAGCCTCTTCCTTCGGAACCATAACAGTGCAGAGATGGATAGACTGACTCTGAGGCTGAAAGAAAAAGAAGAAACGAAATATTATCAAACTTGGGACTTATTTTATTGATGGTTAGAGGAAAAAATAAAGGATTAGGAACTAAATATGTATTAGTGAATGTAAACTCAGACAGCACGTTTGTTGAAGAAATACTATTGAATGATGGAAAAAAATCAATAAAAATCTTTTTTTTAAAAAAGGAAAAACACAAAACAAAAACAGGAGTCATCTACAAGATACAGTGTAAAGACTGCAAAAGCCACTATTTAGGACAAACAGGCAGAAGGCTAGCAGCGAGCATCCATGAACACCAACTACCAGTCAGAAGATATGATGAAAACTCTTTTAATTTCACAACATATGGACACACTTAGCCATAGTTTCAACTGGAAAACTGTGATTATCTTAGACCAAGCCAAATCCAAAAACAGCAGAAAATTCCTGGAATTCTGAAAAATCACTCATCAATAGACATGTAGGGGGAAAAAATAACATCTACAATCTATAAAAAAGAGACAACCAACAAGCCAAAGAGGAAACAAAAAGATCCAAACACCTCCCCACCAGCAATCAACACCCAGATAAGCATTAGATTAACATCAGACCCTCAATCAAGAAGTAAAAAACACCCCAATCAAGGAATTGCCAAAAAAGCTTACAGTAAATAGGCCAACCAAAGAATCACCAAGGTCACTCCTACCATCACTGAAAGGGCAAGTCATTAGAATATAAACTGAGGACAAGCTTCACTCCCTTATTAGCACTGAGATGTTACCCAGTTTGTGGTAATGAAAGAAAAGAACCAAATTCAGCAAGCACCAATGATCCCTCATTTCAGACATGAGCTATAAAGATTAGTATATGGCAGACCATAGCTATCAAATTGCAGAGCCAAATTAGATGCTCATTAGGACTAGTTTTTGGAACAGGTCATCATCTGACAGATTTCAAGCACTGTTGCACAGAACCTGGCAAGATTATATGTTGAGTGGGGCTGGTATCGGAAAAGAACAGGGAAGTGTAGAATTGTCCTGTGCTCCCTTGGAATTTATGCAATTATGGTGAGATAAGGCTAGTACAAATGTTTCTACTGTATAATATAGACAATGGAGAAGCACACAACCTATTGTTTCTGTGCCCAGAGTCACAGGGGCATTACCTCTTTAGTTAAGGAATCTTCCTGTATCAGCCTTCAAGGACGGTTGAGGGAAGGACATGACATTGTACCAGAATAAAAGCATTCCAATATTTAGGCACTTCAAGATTAGTTAAATATGTCATAAGGGAGACAGAGTACCTGTTGGATTCACAGGGAATAAAGGTTAGGGACCTAGCTGAACTTAATTGGTGGTTTGTGTCTGCTACATACTGCTTAATTAGTGCTTTGCCCTGCTCATATTGCAGGCTGAATAGAAAAGCTGGAGAGAAGTCCAAGCACGAGATTTTAGTTGTCATTGGCTGTTTCCATGGAGACTGAAAATTATCAGTCACAGTTAGATGGGCAAAGCCAAGAGGGAAAAGGTATAGTTTGAACCAATAATTGAGTATGTTCATCCACACTCTAGCCTCCAAACTTGTGAGGCCTAACTCTAGTCTCAGATTAACATTAGAGACATATTTTGTGACTTGAAGGGCTGATGTTAAAAAATTGAATTGCAGAAGTTCTAATGGTACAAAATTGGAGAAGGTGCCCATCTGGGCACAATAAAGTAGATATGTTATTGACTTGGCTTTTAATAATTTGAGTTCTACAGGTCTTGAAATTTAAAGATGGCAGATGAACTGTACATTTTTAGTAATGGAGTCCCCAGGGTTTTCCTAGTGCCAGCAAAATGAAGGACTATTTGAAACAGGAGACAATTCCAAAATGACATAATCAAAAAAATAATCAAAGACTTTTACGAGACACTTTACGACACAGAAAAAAATTCGCAAGAAAAAATAAAGCAATACATTAAAAAAGCTGACTTACCAAAAATCTCAGAGAATATCCAAAATATGCTAAATGAAAAAATATCAATGATGGAGGTAACGGAGGCCATAAAAAGGCAAAAAAATGATAAGATCCAGGGTCCAGATGGGCTACCTGCAGAGTTTTATAAATGCCTACAAGATACATTAAGCCTATTAATGAAAGAACTATGTAACAAGGTACTTTTAGAGGCTAAAATACCAAATACTTGGACAGAAGCTAATATTACTTTAATACCCAAAGAAGACTCAGACTTGACACAGATAAAAAAATTATAGACCAATATATCTATTAAATATGGATTATAAAATTTTTGCTTCAATAATAACAGAAAGATTAAAGAGATTTCTGATTGAATTTATACACACAGACCAAAATGGATTTTTACCTAAGAGACAAATAAAAAACAATTTAAGAATGATTTAGACACCTTGGAATACTATGAAATGCACCCAGGGAAGCAGATGGCACTAATATTCCTAGATGCACAGAAGGCTTTTGATAACGTAAACTGGCAATTTATGATTCAACCACTAAATGAAATGGATTTTGGAGAAAACTTTATAAATATAATTAAAACAATCTATCATAGACAAATAGCTAAAATAATCATAAATGGAGATTTTACAGAAAATTTTAACATTAAAAAAGGCACAAGACAAGGATATCCATTATCCCCATTATTTATATTAACCCTGAAAGTATTAAATAGAAATATTAGGCAAGACTTAGAAATTAAAGGAATGAAGATAAAAGATGAAAAATATAAACTACAAGATGACTTGGTTTTCATATTAGCAAAGCCGCTTGTGACAAGAGCCAAGCTTCTGAAAAAGATAGAAGAATTTGGAGAAGTGGCAGGACTGAAAATAAATAGAGAAAAGACCAAAGTGATAACCAAAAACCTTACAGATAAACAAAAAATAAATTGTCAGAAAAAACAGATCTTCAAATAGTTAAGAAAGTTAAATATCTGGGGATATACTTAATGGCAAGATGTGCAACAATAAAAGAAGACAACTATTCAAAACTATTAAAACAAATAAAACTAGACCTGGATAAATGGAAAAACCTACAACTCTCAGTGTTAGGGAGAAAAGGTGAAGGTGAAGATGAATATCTTACCAAAATTACTCTTCTTATTTCAAACCTATAAAATTGGGGGATTTTTTTTTTATGAACTAAATATACTGATCTTGAAATTTATTTAGAAAGGAAAAAAAGCCAGAATTAGACTGAAAATGCTACAAGGAGCTAAACAAAATGGAGGATTTGGGCTGCCAGATTGGACCCTATACTATCAAGCATCTGCACTAAACATGGATAAAAGAATGGATAACCCTTAGACATAAAAGATTACTATACCTAGAAGGGCATGACCTACAACTTGGATGACATACCTTCCTATGGTAGGAGAAGAATAAAATACATAGATACTTTCAAAACCAGTATATAAGAAACACACTTCTTTTAGAATGGGAAAAGATAAAATAAAATAAAAAATACATGAAAATACCTGGATGGCTTTCAACAATTGAAGTGTTTGTTCACCCAAACCTAATTAACTATGAGAAAATTGTGACTTATAAAGACATTTTGAATATTGAAGGAAAACTAAAATCTAGACAAGAACTAGAAGAACAGGGTATTGATCTATCATAGTGGCCACACCTGCAAATTCAAATGAGATATGAAAAAGATGCTAAAACATCTGGATTCTATAAACAACAGACAGAATTTGACCAGATACTATTGACATCAGATGAAAAATTGATTAAGAAACTGTATAAGTACAGGCTAAGTTTAAAGATGGAAGAGGAACAAGTTAAAGAAACAATGATAACATGGGCAAAAAAACTTTGGGCATAACATAGAGCTATAAAACTGGCAAAGACTTTGGGAAAGAAACTCTAAAATAACAAAGACAGTGGCTTACAAAGAAAACTTATATAAAATGTTTTACAGATGGCACTTACCACCTGTGAGGTTAGCAAAAATATTTAAAAATATGTCTAGCAATTGTTGGAAATGTAGACAAAAATCAGGCACATATTATCATCTTTGGTGGACATGTCCTAAGGCTAAAATATTTTGGTCAAGAATACATATAGGGATAGAGAAAATGACAAAAAAACCACGTAGATTTTAAGCCAGAATTATTTCTGTTAGATATAATTGCAGGAAATTATGAGAAAGAATGTGTATATTTAATGTTACATGTATTAATGGCAGCGAGAATTGTATTTGCTCAACATTGTAAAAATGAAGAATTACCAGCCGGAGGAAGAGATAATCAGGAAAATTTTGAACTGTGCAGAAATGGATAGACTTACATTGAAAATGAAGGAGAAAGAAGATTCAGAATACTTTAGAACATGGGATACATTTTATCAATGGCTGGAAAAATGAGGTAAAGAGAAAAGAGTTTAACATGTATTAGTCAGCTAAATATTGGAACCCAGAAAACATGTTGCTGATGAAATATTAAGGATTTGTGATTATAAAAAAATAATAAAATATGGTTATTAAAAAGAAAAGAAAAGCAACAGGAGACCTGTTCAAACTTGTGGCCATCTATCATCCAGTAATGGTTCCTGGGCCTTTTGGCAAATGTCATGATTTTATTTTCCGGATAATGCAGTCTATTTCCTGACCTACCTTAAAGGGCTGATAGAAGGGGACGCATTCAATACATTCTTAAATTTGAAGCATACTATAGTAGCATTTTATCAAGGAGGAGTTTGTAGTTCATAAATACAGAACATATCAGAAATGTACAGTTTCTAAGTAAAATACTATCAGTACACCCTCAGATTTGCACATAGGTCCATCTTATAACAAACTGCTTTTAGTTTTCAATCAGACACTCCTTCCTAGGGTCAATATAATAAATTCCATCTTAGCTAACCCTGGTACATTTTTTTTAAAAAAACGACTATATGCAAATATAAAGGGCATTTTATATGTTCTTTCTTATGGATGTTTTAACAAAGTTTGTAAGGTAGCCTGTTGTTAAATCTGATGGAGAGAAAAGCTTTTATGCCATGGAATTCTTTTGAAGAGAAGTTGTTACTTCCCAACTCGCATCCAAAGAATCTCTAGTTGTTTTAAAAAGTTATACCTTTCGACATCCAAAATTTTTAGATCAATGGAAGATTCCTTTGGTACATTCCTTATATCTTTCTATCCCTCTCTGACTATTAAACTGAGACTCGGTGCACAGTTAAACCTTCAGACTTAACACTACAAGAAATCCATTTCAAAAAGTACAGCTCCTCTAAGATTTGTTTAGTTCAACACAGAGAAAAAAGCTTCTGTAGTTTCTACTGTCTTTTTAATAAGAAGCTTAAATTCTCCCAGAATCTTCTTCCCGGGATTTTCTCAGAACACAAGTAACTACAGAGAACGTTTCCCCAAAAAGGGGAATAAGGAAGGCTATACTCAAGGCACTGGTGGTATGATAGCCTGTTAATGTCCTGCCCAAAATTATTAAATGCATCATAACAAAAAAAAATGGCTGAGGTGGGCAAAGGGAAATATAGGTTGGTAATGTAAATCTTTGTGGCATCATTTAGATTGGATTATGTCTCAACAATATAAAGTATGGAAGCAAATCAAACTGATTGCTAGAATTGAATCAAGCTATCATATCAAATTGATCCAATGTATATTTTCAAGTTTCTAAAATAATTCCAGAAATTTGAATTGATTTAACAAATTAGATTGAACTCAATTCTCACTGCCTATATTGGATATTCTAATTTATATCTATGAGCATAACATTAAATAATTTGACTATAATTTCCACCTGTCACTTAAAAAAGGCTACACTCCTTGGACCACACACACACACACACACACACTATACCAATACATTATGACATCCTATATTCTTGGGAAGAAGGAAATTCATAGGAAATTCAACTAAAGAATTGGCAGCTGTGATTTCACATTGTTTTATATATAATAATATGGACATGTTGCCTTAGCTAATTTTTCCCAGTCCTTGGAAGTACCCTGGATTGTGCTGTTAAAGTTTGGTGGAAGAAAAGAAAAGAAGAAAAGAAAAGAAACAAAAGTTTGTGTGTGTGCATGTGTGTGTCTGTGTGTGTTTACAACTAAGAAAAAAATAAATGCATTATTTTCCAATACATTTAATGCAACTATTTAGTTTTTTTAAATGCCATTCATCAAAGAAAAACCATCAAAATGTCATGCTCACCTCTTTCAATGACATTATTGTGCCACCACTTTGTCCCCTATTGCCCTCCCAGGCCATTTTAAGCAGTGTGACTTCCGCAGCTATAAAATGGTTGCTTGCACTACAAACAGGATGCTTTCAAACAAAACATTCTTCTGTAAAGCAGGGCATAAGCACTTTAGTCCAGATAAAAACCATCTTGTAAAATAAAAAGTTTATTTGTGTTTGAACCTACAAAAACATTTTTTCATAAGTGCCTTTATAATTCCTTCATATTTTCTGCAATATACTGCATTTTATGTTCCCTTCATAACTATCTCCACAGCAACATATCAGATATGCAGTATGAAAGGAAGCCTATGAATTTATGGTCAACTCCTAAACTATAGCTTAAATATGATATTGTTTTAGTTAAATGATATTGAAGACTTAACTTGGCCTTGTAAAAATGTGTTCCTCCCTTTTCTTTCCAAAGGAATGGTTAATTCTGGGCTGTTTATTTGCTGCTGAGATGAATTGGAAACTACTTTCAGTTAAAGAAAAACCTTGAATAAATCTAGCCACAATAGCCTACTGGAGAGTAATTCTGGCTATTTTTTCCTCTTAACTTTACACTTCATGATGCAACAGAACATACATTCTGCAAGGCTAAATATTTAGGCAGGTATTCCTCGTTTTTTAGTCTAATCCTGTATAACTTAAGAAGGCATGCAGGAAAGGCCCATGAGAGGCTCCCAAGTGGGAAATTGGGAAAGAACGAATAAAGGCAGCCTTAATACTGTGGTATATTTTTAAAAAGTATAAAAATCAATAAAAACCACATAATATATCCCCCTAATGAAAATAAACATGACCAAATGGTTTAGTATCTGCTACTTTCAACTCTTCAACAGCTATTGAATTAGTATTGTTGTTATTAAGTAAAAAATGACATTCATTGGGCAGGGATTATACCTTTTGAAACATACTTAACATAATTTCTAGAAAAACAAACAAACGAGCAAACAGACAAAAATGCTGAGGTTTCTTATGGAACTTCAATTCTATATTGTCATATATTTCCATATGAAGGAAATCTATTGGGCTATGTTAGAAAGTTTTGTCATTAAGACATCAATCTTTGTGACCAGATTACTCTGGATTAAGTTTGATTGTATAATTTACTTCTGAGTTGATGTCTAAAATCAAGCAGGGCAAAACCAGCCAAATATCTCTGAATTATTATTATTATTTTACTGTTTCTGAATTGTTTATCTAGCTTTTAATTTGAATATTCTTTGTAAATGACGCATAGCTTGAGACTATCATGGAAGAATGACTCACAGGCAGAAAGAAAGGAAACATAACCTTTAAAACATTTTCTCTGAATCTGTTCAGCAATTTCTAGTTGAATGTAATACACGTATTAGTTGTAAATCAGTTCTTTTTACCCAGCTCTTCACTGTTCTTTTCACTTCCTGTGGTGTTTAGATGACAATCATTCATGATATATCTCTGAAAGATATTTATGAAATATCTATTTGTGCAATATTACTAGCTGATAGAATTTCTTTTTGCCTTCACTGGAACCAATATATTTCCGTATCTTTGTTACATTTTGCACATGCTTTATCTTAATATAAAGATTTATCATATAGCCACATTGCACAGGAACAGTTTGCATTTTGGCTCTTACCCAGAAGCTGCCTCTTTGTTGGATAAGTGACTCATTATAGAGAACTCAGTCATCGGTAAAGTGGCTACTGAGTGGTGCTCTACGACATGTGGGAAGATTTCACAGTCATTTTCTCACTTCTGCATTTTTCATTTGGAGTTTTAGAAGACAGCTCAGATGGTAGTAACTCTCAAGTACCTGTTGGGCTTCCTCTGGTGACTGAATAGCGATCCTGACAATTGTAGACCTGTGGCACTGAATTAGTGAACTCATCAGACACAAAGAAGACAGGATTAATTATTCACCACATGCCATCAACTACAAGATGTGTGACTGCTGCCTGTCTCTCTCATTCTCTCCTTTTCAATCTCTGAGACTCACAAGTAGAAGTTAGCTTATTTATGCAATTTACCTTAATTCATCTGTTAATAAACCTATAGCAGAAAAACTTTTATTTATTTTTATTAGTTGCCTTGCTCCCTTATCCCTTTTTTAAATTAATCATGATGACTGCAGCATAGTTTTCTCACATAGGCCAGGATATCAGCTTGTTTCTGTTTCGATTAGGGTAACACCTCACTTGTAAACCTATCGTTGCAGCCAATAAGAAAAAATAACTCCCAGGCATGTTGAATGCTTATCACCTAACTTCTTGTCACACAGAGTAATTGTCAACTCTACAATGAACTTGGCTGCAGCCATCTTTCTCTTCATTCTAGATTGTCGCATAGAACAGAGGGAGGGGGGCTTGCCCAGGTGCTTCACTAGTCAAAATAATCTGTCCCATGCGAACCAAGGTCATCTACTGCTCCCACAATCAGGGGCTGGGCATTGTATAAGAAATCCCAGCAAATGAATATATTGGGGAACGTAGTGATGGCATAGTTTTGTGGGTGGGACATTATACTTTGTAACTTGGAAATTTTTAGTGGGAATTTCAGATATGGTTTCACTTTTGATTGTGCCGATACTTTGTAACTAATAAACATGTTCTTTGAGGAATTTCCAAGCCTCGGAGTTCTGCTTTATTTGTCTCTGTCTGTCGGAACCATGACAGTACTACTTTGTGTGCACACAACAGCACTGGATAGAGATTTTGACCATTTGGGGATAGAATGGAATACAGGTAGTCCTCAACTTATGTCCACAATTGAGCCCAGAATTTCTGTTGCTAAATGAAACATTTGTTAAGTGAGTTTTGCCCCATTTTAGATCTTTATTACCACAGTTGTTACGTGAATCACTGCAATTGTTAAGTTAGGGACACGGTTGTTAAGTGAATTTGGCTTCCCCAATGACTTTGCTTGTCAGAAGGTCACAAAAGATGATCACAAGACCCCAGGACACTTCACCCATCACAAATATGAGTCATTTTCCAAGCGTCTGAATTTTGATGACATGACTATGGGGATGCTGCAACGCTCGTGTGAAAAATGGTCATAAGACACTTTTTAGTGCCATTGTAACTTTGAACAGTCACTAAACAAATTGTTGTAAGTTGAGGACTACCTGAATTTGTCCAATGTTTATGATAAGCCAGAAGAAATGTATGGGGATTTTGGTGGAGCTTACTTACATTACTATAAAATGTCTTTTGCCTTCCTCAGTCTCTAAATAGTTTCTAACGTGCATTTGATCTAATTGAAGTCAAATTTAATCCACTTTAATCCGCTTAGGTTGTCACTGCTACCAATTTATCACTCAGCTGCCTCCCCAGTTTGTCAAGGTATTCCATAGAGTTTCAATATTACTCCCACAGTGAAGACAAGAACATTCCCAAGTGCATGATGGGGGGAGAGGGGAAGGAGGATCATCATATTTATCTGGCCTGTGGGAGAGTTCATTTTAGCAAGTCTATCCCATTTTCAAACATTTCTACCATTTTGTCACTAAGGAAACTGTCTAGATCAGTGATGGCGAACCTTTTAGAGACTGAGTGCCCAAACTGCAACCTAAGCCCCACTTATTTATTGCCGGGTGCCAGGTGGCCGTGGCCCACTGGGTGGGCGTGGCTGTGGTGGTCATGGCAGATTGGGTGGATGTGGCCAAGGTGGGCGTGGTCACCTCAATGTTGCTCGTGGGGAGGGATGCCTGTCGGGGGTCAGCAGGGTTGGGGGAGATCCAGGGGGTCTCTGGTAGGTGGGGTGGTAGGCAGGAGGCTCATCCTGCGGGGTGAGGCGAGGCAGGGTGGGGGTGCCATTGCCATGGGGCAAGGCAAGGGCTGGGGCGGCTGCTGCCTGACACCATCGGCCTCTGCACAGAGGCCAGCGAGTGCATGGGGGCTGACAGTGTCCGTCAGCAGCCACAGCCTGCCAGCCCCTCAACCGGCGCACTCTGGGGCTCCGCAGCCTGCTGCCAGCAGTTCAAAGAAGCCACCTCTGAGCTGGATGGCCGGCCGACAGCTGAGAAGGTGATGCAGTGGGTCATGCCCGGGAAAAGGAGAGCATGCGAGGCCAGGAGGGATGGGATGGGGGGAGGGAAACCAGCCATGCCGGGATGCATCCGGCCACATGGGACCTTGGTGAGTTAGCAGGCAGCTGGTTGAAGAGAGACAGTTGTCATCTCCGGGGCATGGCGCGAGTGCCCACAGAGAGGGCTCATGAGTGCCACCTCTGGCACGCGTGCCATAGGTTCGCCACCACTGGTCTAGATGTCTTTAGATGGAAACAAAGTAAATGGGAGACTGTGGACTTACTGATTTTTGGATCTTTAATTTTTAAATGCCAAATTTTTCACACGGTAATCCAAGATCCATAGCCACATGATTTTATTATAAGGAGCAGTGAAAAAGACACAAACATGTATGCAATCATTTAGTGTTTAAGCTTCAGCTTTTGTCATCTTCAATTGTATAAAACTTGCAATAGTTCTGACACTTAAAAAAAAATCTGTTCTTAATTGTCATATATAGGAATCCCACCTTAAGGCCACTATGGTATACTAATTAGTACATAATTAACATTTCTTTCTACCATTCACAGATATAAGACTTTTTAATAAATTTATAAATTCTCATATGCTACCGTAAAATGAAGTGGGAAGGATTGCCTGTTGTCCCTTTGTGGTTCTTACTGGAATCTTCTTTTCCCTTGTTTCAGTGTTGGAACTTCAACTTCAAAAAGTAGTTGGAAACAGGAGGATTTTCAAAGTTTGGATTCTCTCTTCCAAGTTTGGCCCTCAAATCGATTTTCTAACTACAGGATAAAAACAAGACAATCAAAATCTTTTTTTATCTCTACACTCAAATTCCTATGAATAGCAAGCAGCTTCCTTTGATGGAGGCCATTGGACTGTGGTCTACAAAAACATTTTACACTCGGTTTTCTAATCAGCTTTCTGAATAGTATAGTATAATAGTCTTTATAATTATAGTATTTTCAAGATATATACCTTTTCAGGAGTGATATAATTTTCAGCTTTTTAAAATACAGAACACATGGCACAAGCCTGTCAAATTTTATATTGCAGAGACCAATGGAAATGCTGTACAATTTTAATAGCTCTGCAAATGAATCAATAGAGCCATGAATATCTATAGGTATAGATCTGAGCCCAGGACTAAACATGATACCTGAAGCGTTCACTTCATAAATGGTCTGGATAATCCCACAGTCCCCTCTTTGCATCTCTTGAATGGCATGGCCACTACAGGCATTTGCACATTTAGCACAAATGTCTGAGACAGTTGAACACGTGTAATCATCATCAGGGTCTTAGTGTACATAAGGCCACCATGAATCATGATGATATTGTAAATCTCTCCAGCACTGATGTCATCTGAGTGATGTTGGGTGGACAGCTTATCAAAAATGTTCATGTGTTGAATTCCTGAATGCCTGAAAAAGGCTTATAGATGCAGATCAATCCCCTGAAAGGAGAGTGACAGTAATTATTGTTGTTTGGATATCACTGTGATGGAACGCAGATCTGGTCCTGGGAATAGGAAAGGGATGACTGAACTGTTAAGGGAGGAGTTTCAGGTAAGGTTATTCAGCCCAGGGAAGGAATAAAGCATATGAAAGAAATTCCAAATAACCCTGTCTTGAATTTTGACTTTCAAGATTCTATTATAATATCCAACAACAATAAAGAATATTCCTGAAATCTCTGCTGTTCCTGTTCCTTGATCTTGCCAACTTTGGGACGATGGCAATAATCTGGAAAAGGTGCTGTTGGGCATTCATGTAAATGTGTCTGCGTGGAACACAATATTGTAATAACAGGAGATATGGTGCTTTTATATTTTTTAACATCCTCAAGGGTCAAATGAAGTTTTATTTAGAAATTCTAACATTATATGGATTTTTTAAACCACTTTCATTACTCTTCATATGAAAGCACTGGTAGAAGTTTATGTTGCTTTTTAGATATAAATAAAAACTTTAGAAGCAGAATTGTTTCACTGTAACGGGCAAAGTCTGATCTAGAGTTCTCCTTTGAAAGTGCAAAATGTAGATTTACCACATTTTCTTAGCTCCTTTTAATCCAATTTGTTAAATAATGCCAGGGGCAACTGGAATAACTTTTCCAGACCCAGGAACATTTTGTCAAGCAGCTAATTCCCTCTGGCATCAAACAAAGGATCCTGATGCTGAAATATACATATTGCTTACTGAAAAGAATAGAAATCTGGTAGCAACAACAATAACAACAAAGACTAAGAAATAAAACATCTCCAAGCAGAACTGGAGCTCAGAAATGCAAGACTGTCAAGAACAACAACATGCAGACTTTCTAATACTGGAGATTAGGTTTAAACTAAGTGCAGATGTCCAAAAGAAGATGAAAGCATTTGAAGAAGGGATTTAAAAAAATAATTGAAAGACAAAATTCTTATTATATAAATCTTTTTGGTACTACCATATTTATTAGGAAAAAAAGAACCACAACTATACATTTATTTTGTTCCTCTATTTAACCCCAATTACTTCTTATTGGGAGAAATGTTTTTTTTTTTACATTTAATTCCCTCAACTCATTTTTTTTTATCTGAATAACTTCAGTTCCCATTCTCCCTATGTAGATTGTATCAGGTGCACTGAATTGAAGACATCACAATTAAATGTAATCAAATATTTTAAGCACTAATGAACAGCTCCAGGAAAACAAGTCAAAAGGAAGAAGGAAAAAAAAAAACCCTTAAGTGAGTGGATTTTCAAACACCCAAGGCACCATAGGGCCAATTAAAGGAGTCAGATACCAGGACACACACTGGCATTAATTATCTTTGAGTTCAGGGAAATAAAAAATAAAAGCAACAATTATCATAATAAATCTCCACACACTGCTTGTAAGTTGTGCTAATCTACAACACACCTGGGTTTCAAAGATTTAAGACATGAAAGTGAATCCTCAGTCAGTTAGTAACAATCTCACATAGAGACTCATGGGATGTGTTTCTTGCTTGTGATCTGCCAATCAGAGCAAGTTTCTAAGATGAAGTCCAAAAGCTCGGCTAGTTCTATTTCACACAGCTCAGAAGAACTGGAAATTGTGGGTGGGAAAGAGAGAGCTGGGAAGGGAGGCACCAGCTGAAAGGTCGCAATTTTATCCTACATTAAGGACTCCTTTAAGTTTGGAGAAAAGAAGTAGAAAAATAAAACTGAGAGATTGGGGACATATCATTTGAAGTATGTGAAAGTTTATTTCACCAAGGGACTTGCAGTTAATGCTTGGAGTAGTTTAAAGGCATGATTGTTGTTGTTTTTTCCATTTTCAGGCAGTTTTTGAAAGTATCAAAAGGAAAAACACACATGATTTGCATTGATTAAAATGTCTTAATTGTATTGTAAGCGGAAAGAAAATCTATGGATGGGCCCACAATATTGCTTTCATCTCCTTATGTGTGAATGTAGTAACCACAGCCAATCTTATAGTGTTGAAAATTCTCCAATTTCAGAGGGCAAAAATGACACACAACTATCATTCACTCTTGCGTGTTTTATTTGCTTGACAAATGATTTTTAAAAAAAAAAAACCTACATGTGTGGCTAACAAACATCATTTGATCACTATTCTTCACTCAGTGCAACAGCAGTACTCAAAAGAATAGTGAAGGGAAAATATAGGTCCCTGGGTACTAGGATATAGGATTTCCCATGAAAGGAAGAGTATCTTGTTCCCATACCTTGAAATCATGCTAGAGTGGATTATTACAATTTCAAATGTATCCCAATTAAGAAAAAAATGATAACTCCACTGCCCAACAGAAACAGTAACCATCATGAGATCACAGGATGCAGTGATGTACCAAAGAACAGTACCAAAGTCGTCCATTTGTAAAGGCTCAAATATACCATTATCAAAATTGTTTATTTCTTTTATATTCTCAAAAGAAAGTTCAACTCGCTTGAAGTAATTTTATCTTTGGCTCTGTCACAGTTAGTAGCACAGACTTCTGGTAGTTTAGTTTTTCTGTTTTTGCGATTTAATCAGATGAAACTGTCCTCTGAAGGTTGCGTGGTTAATCTCACAATTTCCCTTTGATCCTGGAACATTGCTGGTCAGAATCCTTCTCCTAGTCAATGATCTCAACTGCAGTGGCTTCCTGCACTTTGGAGAGTGTCAGCCTGCCATTGTCTACCACTGGAAGCAGATTGGTTTCCTTATGAAATTTACAAACTGGTGGTTGCTTGAGTTTATAATAGAGGAGGTTTTCTTTAGTTTTTAACTCAAGATTGAACATTTTTAAGTTATTACATATAGGTTTGCTATTTACAATGAATTCCTTTACCTGTCTTGCTTACTTTCCCTAGTGTTGAATTTTACATTATAAGATTATCTCCTCTATTAATAGTGGGAAGATTTAACAGAGGTTCCATACAGTTGTTATTCTTGCTGTAGAATTTGATATATCACATTTGGGATTTGGGATATTATTGATAACATTTAGCATTAGTCACCTTTAGCCAAGACAAACTATATATTCCCTATCTAACAGCTTTGGGTGAAAACTAATAATGGTGTTGCAAAATAATTACTGTATTTATTTCTGTTCATGCAAATAGAAAAAGAAAAGATTTATTCTAATGGAATCCAACTGTCTAAGAAGAAGCAACTACTAGAAAAAAATAAAGCTATAACTCTGCCTTTCTTCAACCTCTAATGCCAGCTGATTCAGAAAGATAACTTCTTGGCTTGAACTGTATCCAAATATATATAGTGGACTGGGGGGAAAGAAAGAGAGAAATATTAGAAAGAGAAAGAAAAGAAAGCACCAGCTAGATAAAGAATATAATATGGGCTTAAAAGAAAGAATAAAAAGTTATAGCTCCATCATATTTGGCTCAACCATCATTAACTGCTTGCTTTAGACTTTAGACCCGTATTGTCTTTGACAACAAAAAGGTTGCATGGCCATGCTCTAAGTTCATGACTAGTTCACATCCTGATTAGAACTACATGTCTTCACTCTTCTTAATGTGTTTGTTATTGTTGTTGTTTAATAATCACGTTCAACCTGGGTATGTTTCTAGAAAGTCATATCACTCTGGGACTTAGGAGAAAAGAGCAATTCTCAATCCATTTTAGGGTTCTCCTGAACATTCTTCCTTGTGATGGAGAAGAAAAGCACTTACAAATTAAAGTAAATGAAACAACAGTCCATCCAAACTTCCCCAGTGAATATGTTTCTCTTTCCATTAGTGAATATGGGGCTGTTTTCCATGGTCAATGAAAATGTATATGAAGGGCGTTTTGTGTAACTAAAGCAGTAAAGTTGTAGACTTTGCATTTCTATCTTGTGTGGCATCGGGACTGTGATGCTTAATAAATGACATTCATTAATATGGTTGTCAAAGCAACACAATGCTTTGTAAAGTTCCAAAGTATTCATCTCAATTTGGCAACTGGGCAACTAAATGGCAGATGGAATTTAAATTGGGTGAATGCAATGTAATGAAACACCAGGAGAACTAATTTGAATTTTACATGCATACTTCTGTGTTCAAATTAGCTGACATATCTTTGGAAATAAGATCTGGGGGTAATTGTAGACAGTTCAATTAAGATGTCTGCAGAATTTTCCATTGCAGTCAAAGGCTAATAGGATTCTATGTTACAGCTGACACCCTCTTTTACTTCTATGTACAAAAAGATGCTTTCAATGCCAATGTTCTCCTTTTTGTTTTATAATCATATTATGAAGGTTTCAAATCAATCAGCAGTAATTGCAGTATTTAGATACTACACCATTATACATTATAAAATGCTATAACATTCCCTGAAAGCAAACTGAGTGTTGACATTTGATAGAACAAGTAAGTGTTCAAATGTTTTAAAGTTGCCACAGTTCTCTTAGGACAAACGGTGGGTCGGAGAGTCCCTACTTATATTTACTTTAATCAACCTAGTGATTTTCAAGTGTGTTTGGATTACAATTGTCAGAATAGGTACTAACAATATTGGTAATCTGATCCAATCTTACAATACTATGTTAGAAAAAAGATGGATTATACAATGTTCTAGGCTGCTCAAATGAAGTAGAAAAAAGGAAGTAGAAGTATGCAGAGATCAACTGCAGTTGTCATTTCTTAATGACAGATCACTTCAGCTTTGGAATCACCAGCATGCTATTGATTGCCAGCTCTGTAATTGTCTAATTACTTTTTAGGACAAGCTGTTCCATTCCTTCCACATAATCTGTGGACTGAAGGCTAGAATTAAATAAAATGTAGATTAAATCTGGAAAAAGAAATACTGCTTGCTCAAGGTGTTTAAGAAAATATTTCAAGAAATCTGTTTGAAACCTTTTTTTCCCCATATTACACAAACTCAGACATTATTATCTCTCTCTTGGAAAACCCAGTCAGGAAAACATGAACTGAAGTGCTATAAGAATACATTTAGTATTCGGTACTGTCGTGGAAAAACCCAATGAAAAAGACAAGAGGCAACAGAAAGGTAACTTGGGCCCTGTTTGGATCTCCATTGTCTATTTAAACTGCCCAGAGCTGTGGGGGAGGTTTTTCAAACTCTAACTCTTGGGAGACTGCAACAGAAAGGTAACTTGGGCCCTGTTTGGATCTCCATTGTCTATTTAAACTGCCCAGAGCTGTGGGGGAGGTTTTTCAAACTCTAACTCTTGGGAGACTGCAACAGAAAGGTAACTTGGGCCCTGATTGGATCTCCATTGTCTATTTAAACTGCCCAGAGCTGTGGGGGGGTTTTTCAAACTCTAACTCTTGGGAGACTGCAACAGAAAGGTAACTTGGGCCCTGTTTGGATCTCCATTGTCTATTTAAACTGCCCAGAGCTGTGGGGGAGGTTTTTCAAACTCTAACTCTTGGGAGACTGCAACAGAAAGGTAACTTGGGCCCTGTTTGGATCTCCATTGTCTATTTAAACTGCCCAGAGCTGTGGGGGAGGTTTTTCAAACTCTAACTCTTGGGAGACTGCAACAGAAAGGTAACTTGGGCCCTGATTGGATCTCCATTGTCTATTTAAACTGCCCAGAGCTGTGGGGGAGGTTTTTCAAACTCTAACTCTTGGGAGACTGCAACAGAAAGGTAACTTGGGCCCTGATTGGATCTCCATTGTCTATTTAAACTGCCCAGAGCTGTGGGGGAGGTTTTTCAAACTCTAACTCTTGGGAGACTGCAACAGAAAGGTAACTTGGGCCCTGATTGGATCTCCATTGTCTATTTAAACTGCCCAGAGCTGTGGGGGAGGTTTTTCAAACTCTAACTCTTGGGAGACTGCAACAGAAAGGTAACTTGGGCCCTGTTTGGATCTTCATTGTCTATTTAAACTGCCCAGAGCTTTGGGGGAGGTTTTTCAAACTCTAACTCTTGGGAGACTGCAACAGAAAGGTAACGTGGGCCCTGATTGGATCTCCATTGTCTA